>JAGXCT010032762.1:0-10020 GCA_022495035.1 Philopotamus ludificatus
AAAATGTTTGTGATATGTAGGCTTTATATTAAAGGAGTTATTCGAGTTATTAAAAGGCTAGGTTAACAAAATAAACCTAGTATAAAAAAAATGCAGAAATAAAACACTGACTTTTAGAAATACTATTAAAAAAAAACAGATATACGGATATACTGGTTTTTATTAAATAATTCTTCACATATCTGGCTCATAGTTTCCGCTATTCAAGAAGATCTACATAGATGATTATTTATCATCTAGAATACTAGCTTCTTACTTATACATCATATTCTTTGAAGGATATTTACTATTTATACTTCTTTAATGATGGTGAAGATGATTTTGCATGGTTCCATTGTGTCATTCTTGGCCACTACGGCGTTGGACCTATAGGAAGGGTTACGTTCGTAAGGAATAGTATTGAGAAGGACAACGACTGAAGGTATTATGGCAGCATTTGTCTTTGGATAACTAGGTAACCTTGTCAAGCTGTGTCTACTTCAATGAAGATTAGTTTGTCTCTCTGTCTCATCCTTTTAAATGTCAATCATTTCTGAAGAAAAACTCAAATCTGCGCTTAACTATTGCGATATTGCGCTTATACCAGCTTCTGATCAAATGTACCATATGTAAAATTTGCCTATTACTGTCAGCATCTTCTACAGACTATACAAATATATCAGCTCTAGTATATGTTTTAGTGTTTTAAAAGTATTTAAAAAAAACCTTTAATCTTTCTTCTCCATTAATCTTTAGTATTATGCGGTAACACTACTTCTCAAACAACTGCAATATGCTTTCATGCTCTTATTTAGAGCCGGAACAATTCTGAACCTCCCACTTCTTCCCAACCACCTTTTTCTATCCATTCCAGCAGGTGATACATTGGTCCACGAATGATGCGTCCGAAGTATTAAATTTTATTGGGTTTTACGATGTCCTCCAACTTCTTGTGAAGAAGTTGAAGTACGGTCATGCTCTTATTTTAATTATTTAAACTTTTTTTTGGTATTGGTAAGAGGCTTTCATCACACGTTACAATATGATCGAGAATTGCACTGTTGCACAAAAAAAATCAACATCAACTTCATAACGGCGATTTTTTTGCTTTTGTTCAATTCATGTGGCGCCATTTGTCGATCTTTTTTTCATATTCCTAGCTGTTTTGAGCGAACAAGAAGTGTTGGATGACTTACGTCAGAATTTGGTGCAAGCTCCCGAATTATTGTGGCTCTGATTCGAGTAACGGCTCCGGTCGCTCATTATCAACCGAAGAGGAACGATCGCGACATTCTTCATCTTCTAAAACCTTTACCGGAAAGCAATTATCATATGGCATTGAATGTCTGCGATACGCCATCGGCGCTGACACCGCTGTAGTTTAAAAATTCATACATAGAAAACATTGATTGGGGTCAATTGAAGTCCATTTGCAAGAGCACCAATGCATCCCACGAGAGTGTCACCTAGATTTATTGCGTTCTATATATAACCATGATCCTTTCGATGGATTTTTTTTTTAAATAAACGATCGTTGCAGACGCAAGGAGTGCACGCTGCATTCGCGCCGGTCGTTGACCGTGACCTTTGCTCCGAGACAAGTGTCCCAAAGGGACGGCACTTCTTCTCGTCCTTTGATTCGTGAACAATCTGCAAAAGTCCGAGAGGAGGGCGTTCCGCGAATCGCCGACCCTTGCTCTAAATTGACATTTGATACGGAATCCAACTTGTTGAATCGAGAGTATGTTCAAGTTTGGCCCCGGCGGGATTAAAACTCCGCCGAAGAACGCTTTTGTTTGCTCGTCAAACACAGTCGATTGAGGATATCGATTGCCTTCGTCTCTCTGCAGAATTCTTAGCGTTGCGAAATGTCTTTATTTTTGCAACGAGGAAGTTTTCACCCATTGTCTTGTTATGACTGTTTTTCTGGTTCTGCTCATTGTCTTCGGCGGTAAACATTACACAACATTGTTTTGAAATCTCTTCCATTATCCAAATGCAATATTTAGAATTATTATTGCATTCACGCATACCTCGATTTACACGCATCGTGTACTCACAATCGTTGTATAACATTACACGGTATTTTAGCAGTATTATTAATCACCAAGAAATTGTAAACACTTATATTCGTGATTGGTTGGTTTTTGAAGTGGAAGATTAAGAGAAAAGTACTTGTCCATTGTTGCCTGTCTTTAAACCCACTTAAACTCCAGTCAGACACTGGTGTTTAAGTGGTTAAGTAGTCGACAAAACTATCGTTAGTTTTTTTTCAGTAGCTGATATGAGTCCTTTACTTAATTCTTTCTCACAGGTCGGGACTTTCTCGATTTTTTTAGCGTCTTGTTCGTTGTGAGGCTTTGTACAATCAATCTCTAAACCCATAGATTCCTCCTAGCGAAATTATCTTGAAAGATAATTCTCTTTCTCGAAAATATTTCTCTAAAACGCTACTTCAAAATATCTATGAAGAAGATCTTTTTTCTTTTATACTTTCTCGAAACAATCTTCTGATCTATTAAATATAATAAAAACATATGTTTATCAGTAGATATTTACATGAATCTATTCTAAATCAGGAGATAGACCGAAGAACTTTCTGGACGTAACTTCAAGTTCTGGAACATAGCTTTGGGTTTGATTTGATCTTCTCCGGATATCGAAATCCTTTTTCTTTCAAAATGTAATAATCAGATAAAGCAAACTCTGGTGAATATAGAAGATGTGGCAGAATCCAGTCTAGGTCCTAAATAATTTTCTTGGCTACAAAGAAGTGCACAAGTTTCTTCGATATCCTACAAAACTATTAAGACGTTTCAAATCTAATTTATTCGATTTGTCGTTGATCTTTAAATACAACTGCACTGTGGAATATGAAGATGAGAGTTTTTGAAGATCTGATTCAACCCAAATGTCTATACTATTACCTTAATTTATATGGATGTCTCAAATTTCGATAAAAAGTTTCGGTTCCAATGTCTTCTAAAGTTTTAAAATGGGATATCTTGTACTTCTCAATTTTGTAATGTACTTCTTTATTAAGAGCGGGAGCTTCTAGGCACCGTAAAAATAGAGGTTTGGGCACAACATTAGTAGACCAAGGTATCTCCTTTAGCAGATCATCTTGGACAAGAAAGTGGAAGATAAACGGTGGTAGAAAATAAAGAAGCTGTTGTTGCTCCACAAAAAATCGCAACTGAACCGTAATGGGAGCTTCAGAATTGTTCCAGCTCTTTAAAACTATACACATTTATGGATAAAAGACAAAAACAAGATACTCCTTAATCAATCGAAGGGGGTCTATTTATAATGTAAAATAGACCCATTTCTTTTCAAGACTTTTTAAAATTCAATTATTTTAAGAATTAAAATAGCTATTCACGATATGCTTCATAGTTTGGTTGATATTTTAGAATTTTTAACTAATCAATATTCCGCGTAAATGACACGCACACCCGTCGATGTGCCGTCGCACACCGAGGACACGCCACCGATAGACCGACCATCAAATTCTCGTGGCACGTGTCACAAGTATACGTTTCACTCGCACTTAGCTCATCGTTATGGATTCGAGCGAGACTTATTATTTATATAAGAATATAATTATTTATTCTAAGAATAAAAGTAACTAAGGATTATTCTAAGAATAAAAATAATTATTCATCATAATTTGGGCGATATTTTGGATTTACTAATCAATATGACGCGTAAATGACACGCACACTCACCCGCAGACTGAAGACACGTCGCCGACTGAGCTCTCGCCGCACGGTTTCACTCGCACTCGGCACATCGTACCGGATGCGAGCGAAAAAATATCATTATTTTTATTATTTTTTTTAGAAAAATCAAAAACTTGGGGTCCCAAATATACCCCATCGGCACGGCTAGGTGAACAAAACGGAATTAATGTATTGAACTGACAATGCAAAACGAGAGCCCACTTTGTATGACGTATGCACGCCAGTTTATTATTAAAAGCGATATGGTCTCCGCCCCCTTTTTAATACATATCAAAGTATTAAATCCAAAAAAATGTTTTATGCGAATCTCATCTTTTTGCGCTATTACTTTTTATACGCGATTTCATTTTTATGCGATTTTTGACATATCCTTGCATTTTTTAGTCTCAATATACACTTTTTTTTAATTGATCATCTATTTTTGTCCGGCCTTGATTTACACGGTATTTCGTATATGCATAAAAATATACTGCCATTTTTAGCGTGTATAGTGAGTAGCATCGGATCGAAATAGACCGAACCTTTCTGCCTGATCGATTTCCTGTTAATTGAATTCTAAACGGGCCCCGCTTTCCATTAGAAAAACCGATATCGATCCGCCAGTATTTATAACTCGGGATGTATTGAAGATATTGCATAACGAACAATCTAAATCGCAGACGATTCGATCCGAGGATGCTTCAGGAAGTGTTAGATTGCGACTCGCGATTGTTGCAAGTATTGTCGTGGCCGTAATGCAACAATGCTGTGTTAATTTTTAATTAGCTTCTTAGATAACTCGAGTGGCACTTGTAACAGCGCGATGTTATGTGAACCACCACCGTTGTTCTCATCATTGTCAAATTATTTTTTAGCATAAATACAATTAACCTAATTAATTGTACATAGCGAACGCATCGAGGATGACATTGGAATATTATCAAAATATTAACGGTGCAATTATATGTCGGAGATACGTTACGGACTACCGCGTAAAAAAATGTACGAAGGACATATAAATACGCGAGATCGGTTCCGCTACTTAGAATCGATAAATCTTACATTTGCATACGAAAATATTATATTTCATCGAATACTATATATAAAACACAAACCGCGTAAAAAGGGAATCGCCGCTTATACTGAAGATTTGCCAAAATTAAGTGTAGTTTGTTAGCATGCCGTGTTGCGAGCCTATAATTTTCTATGCGGTGGATTTAACATGCTGAAAATGCTGAAAAAAAATATATACATTCGGCTTTCATGTCCTCGCGTATGTATTTGGTTATTTTCCATAAATATCTTACGAATAATCGCCTTTGGTCACGAACGGGGAGACACGTACAGAAAATTTTCACGAATCCTCTAATCGTTTTCTCGTTTAATTAAAATTGTATTGAAATGTTTTAATTTTTTTCCCTTTGAACAATAAAAATCTGTATATTATTAAGATCTTAAATAGATGCAACTATATTTCATTTGATAATATGTATACGCAGTTAATGCCTGAATAAATCGCGCATAAAAGACAAAAGACGTATTACATGTAATGATAATCATACGTTATATATTAAATATATATATGTATACTTACTTAACGTTCTATGAAAATCCGTGTAAAAAAGTAATAGTATCCATAATAAAATTGTGGTATAAAAAAATCGTGTAAAAATGGTAATAATGAAAAATCAAAAAATACATATTGCTTTTTGTTTTGTTTTTACTGTCATGTGTTGTTGAATTTCTTATTATCAATAGATCTGTTTCATACATTTCTTGATATTCAGCTACACAAATCTGCAGGTCCATACTCTTAGCAAATCCCAAGCTTTCGTGAATTAAAGCAGCTGTTAATTGATAAACTTTGGCATCTGTTTGTTTGTGACATAAAATTAAGCAACTAATGTTTTGTTTCTGCAAATCGTGTTAGAACAAATAATTCGCGTAAAAAAAATATTTTTACTTTTTAGTGGATTGTGTTATTTTAAAACCGTATCCTCTTATTTTATATTAGCTGTGAAGCCCCGATAACATTTTTATTACGTATACGTTGATTGAGAGGAAAGAAAGCTGTTAGTTAGCTAATCCGGAAAAGTTAAATTTATTTTTATTTATTTTAATATTTAAATATCAAGATATTATATTTAATCTACGTTTTATGACTCATTTATTTGGCAATTGATGCATCCGGAACGCTTTCATTGCGTGCATTGAGACGAAGAGACGCGTCTTCTGCTTCGTTCAACAGAGAAAAGTAAAAACGCGGCTAAAAAAATTGGTAGATTGTCGAATGTTCAGGTCGCGTGTCTGCATGCCGAGTCATCCGTTATATTGATCGTTGAAAGTTGACCTCACGAGGGTTTGGTCTGGTGTCTACAATGCCGCGGCCAACCCTTGGCACCAGCAGGTGAGCAGGTGACGTCAGCACCTCTTGTACACACACTCAAAATCGCATTAGGGCAAGGGCAAACGGTCGGTCTATAGGGGTAACGACGATGCCACTCATCCGATGGCTGCCATCCGCCCCATCCCCTCCACCTACGGCAACATTTGGCCTGATCGATAATTATGGTTGTGCCACATTCGAAGAATGCCACCGTCTAGAAATTTCTTCGTTTTTTTATTCTTCGCCGCCTTCTGCGGTCGAGTTGCCTTGAGGTCTTAGTGCACATTCGATTCGCTTGAATGGTTCGCGAAATTGTATCGGATTTCTTCTGGTGGGAAGCATGTGTGCGCTCGTCCGCGGTAATGACTTGCAGGAAGACGCAAAAACAACACGCGTATCTTGTAGCGTATCGATGTTGGAGCTCTGCTCAACAGTATCGCTCGAGAATGTGCGGTGGGTGTTGCGCAGGATGCGGGTTTAAAGGTCGTACACTCTAATAGAAGACCAATACCGTAATTAACTACGTCGTAAGTCGATGCACTGTTGAGTTTCACTCCCCCGCCGTTGAAAAAACCGTCTGCATTGTCCTTTTGTTTGCCGCTTTAGTCATAATTGCCTAAATAATCATGTTGCTAATTATCAAGATGTCTGCACGTTAAATTGTTAGCGCAGACTAAGTCTCCGCCTCTTTTTTTTATCTAAATCAATATATATTCAATAGTTTTGCTCGCATATAAAAATATCATGAATCTTTTTTTGCGCGTTGTCCGATTCAATGAAACGCATGCGTTTACGTAATGCTGGCGAAATTATATTCATAGAAATTAAAAACTTTATCATGTAATTTATTCGTATTCTTTAACGTATGTTATTTTAAAACCGCGTAAAAAGGAAATCGCCATAAATTGTACAAAAACGTACAAAAAGTAATAGAATTCATAGAATAATTGAAGATTGGTACGCTAATTTACAAAAAGACGTGTTATTTGCTTATTGATAGTAAATCGCGTAAAAAGGTAATAATGAAAATCCAATCGATATATTATACCAAATATTTGTACTTATTTTAATTAAAAGAAAAAAAAATAATACTCATATTGTGACATACAATTGTGTTTATCGAGCACCGTGTAAAAAAATAATCGAGTGTATATATTTTTAAATGGTTCCGCCCTTTTGTTTGACGCCTGCATGTCAAAACATGAGCGCGAGCGAAGTATCCGGCCTTTATTTTAATGCATCAAATATATCATAAAATCAATATATCCATAATACAGTATACAGTCAGCCCTCCTATAACGCTTTATCTAAATCGCTGTTTTCTGCAAAATGTCAATATTTTCAAGGTCAAATTACATATTTTGTAATTATATAATACATTTCTGAGCGAAATAGAAATCAATGCTCTTTGATTGATGCATTTTGTAGAAAATAGCAAAAAAGGAAGCGTTATAGGAGGGCTGACTGTAGAACATTGATTAAATATTTTTCTAAAAATACAAAACAATAAATGAGAGATTATTTAACTTCTTGTAAATAAAACGATCAAAGCTAAGACATACAGTCAAACATCATATAGCGCTCCCTGCTATAGAGCGATTATATATAGCGCGTGAGACAGTCCCTGCTAGAGCGTCGTTTTATACACTAAATTTTTGGCATTGTATTGATTTCGTTCAATAGACAAAATACAATTAAAAAAATCTAAACTTAAATTTTGTATGGGTGTCTAGTTTTTTTATAGGGCGTGTATCTATAGCGTAGTCCCTATCTCGGCGCTATAAAAGGGTTGACTGTACTCTATTTTTTTAAACGTGGCATTAAAAAATACAGTGAAACCTAGTGTTTACGTTAATTAAACGCAAATAGCGGGAAAGCGTGAATTCGGGGCACGTAAAAACAGAGTTTCGCTGTAAATATAAATCAGTGTAAAATAATAATTGGTCCGAAGTATGAACCGTGTAAAAATAGGAATAATGCGTGCCATGGATGGATGATGCACGTATTATTTTATTAACCGATCCGTTACGGCGGTCCAACAGGGGTCTATTTACAATGGAAAACAGACCCCGAGCATTTTAAGTCAAGATATTGATTAGTTATTCATGGTTTGGTCGATATTTTAGATTTTTTAACTAATCTATATGACGCGCAAATGTCTCGCCGCAGACTGAGGATACGTCGCCGACTTATAACGCGTTTGATTAGTACGTTTCGCTCGCATTTGGCACGTCGTGCCGGATGCGAGCGAGATAAAACATCGCGTCCATGACAACACAAGCGAATATTGTGTTTTTTTTTGGGACACTCAGTGGACCCCATCGCTACAGCTAGGTTAATCAATATGGGCATAATTCGCCATAATGATTATGGACGATCTAAGGGCATGTCCATGTGTGAAAAAAAATATTTTGCATAGCTAATTTGTTTACGGCAATACATGGTCTTATGCAGACTTGAGCATGAGACCTTGGATCCATACGTGGAGCACATCCATGGTTACGTTCAATAAACAAACCTAGCAAAATGATGTTTGGACTTAAAATTCCTCTAAGCTGTTCTGGAATTGTTTAACTTTTTTCTGACGTGCAGCCGTATATGATAAGATCAAAGTTGGCATGATGCACGGGTTTTGTGTATGGTCGAAATGTTGAGAGTGGCGTGGCCGGTCGACGTTTGGCCAACACCACGCCACTGTTAACAATAATCGATAGGCAAGCAAAGTGGTACGGTCGGTATTTGCTCCGGGGCCCGGATCGAGTTACGGCCACCGTTCTGTCATATGCGCACAAACTTGATTGGTGGCATTGCACGGCGTCTCCTAGAAGCAGTTCCGCCGAAGACGTGGTCCATGGGAAGAGTGGCGGACGTCCGCGGTCACGTTTGATTGCTGCGGCACCTTTCTGCCGCATGTACCATCGCCGATGCCGTTCATTATTCCGTCGGCACGAACACGAACTCGTACGCGGACAACACCTGCAGATTCAATTAGCTGCTATAGATTCAGCCGGGGCCAGGGGTCGTGGAAAACAAATTGATTTCTGGCCGACGACAAATTGAATCCGGCCTGGGGTCTATGAATAAGAATTTCAGCATAACATCAAAGTCAAAAGGACAGTCTCCATTTGAACGATGCTAATGTCATCAATGAAATTCATCATTTGTAATAAAAATAAGACGCAAGGAGCCATATTCGGCTAATACGGAGGCCGAAGCATCATATGGGAGAGCGAGATAAAAACATCGCGCATGTGCAAGTGCGAGCGAGACAAAATTCGCGCTGTGCAAGTGGAGAAACCACATGAAAAATCCGTTTCTAAAACAAATGTCAAGATATTGTCAAAGAATTTATTAATTCTTGAAATGTTTGAGGTTTCATTCAAAATATACCCCATCGGCCAGAGCTGTTGGTTTCGACCCCCCGTGACGGATCGGTTAAATAAGTCTTAAACTTTAAAAATATATTTATTACAACAGTGAAACCCAATTTTTTAATGTACCGATATTAACACGTTATTAGAGGGAAAATGAAGATTCGGGGTTAGAAAACGGAAATAGCGGGAAAACGTTAAGACTCTTACATGTCAAAAACTTTTTGTATTTGTCTAAAAAAGAATAAATATAAGTAATCAATGACCTTTATTGACCGCAATTGGGAAAAATATGCGTTTCTACTTGCTACGTACCAAATGCGAGCGAGAAAAAACATAGCGCAAGTGCAAGTGAAACCGTATTAAGGACATGTGTGGGGCGAGAAATTTGGTCGATATTTTGTATTTTTTACTAATATTTATACAGTCAGCCCTCCTATAGAGTTTCCTCTAAATCGCTGCTTTTTACGAAATTCCTTGTCAACCAAAAACCATTGACTTTCGCTCGGCAATGTATTTTAGATTTACGAAATATCTAAATTGACCTTAAAAATATTAGAAT
>JAGXCT010032763.1:0-14447 GCA_022495035.1 Philopotamus ludificatus
AATTGTTTTGAATTTCATTGAAAAAAAAGACATTACTTATGGGTACCCCTAATATATGAGGAGGGGATCGATAAATTACCAATAAGATGGGATAAGGTTATACGTATATGAACATAATAGATTAATATAATTATTTAAATTTAATCAACCTAATAATATTCTCTTTTAAATCTGTTCTTAAAACTTTAAAATAGGATATTTTATTTATAATATTATAGTTTTTTTTACAATTAACTATATTCCTTTATTTTAGGTAATCACGATTATGTTTCATTTATTTTAAAACGATATCGCCAAAATAATATTGCACATACACGTTATTTGATTTGAATAAAGAATTTTTCGCATTTGTGAATCGTTAGTTTTAGGAAAATATATGTAAATGATGTTCGAGGTGCATTTATGAGGTTTGGAACTAGCACCGTCGATTATTGGATTATAAATTAATACGTTCGGTTAAGTTTCAAGTTTCCGTACACTATCTTGTTATGACGTAGTTTGACGTCATTGACGTAATCATGTACTTCGTGACTTATTGTATTGTACTATTGAATTTATTTTGAGAATGATAATTCAAAATTGATCCCATATATTATTGTTGGCTTTGATAAAATATAGTAATACGCAACAGTGTATCCTTTTCCGCCATTTCCGTGTCCCGTGATCACATCCGGTCGGGCACGTTTCCACAGAGCGATCAAAACGTTGTAAAAGGAAAAACAGAATTTTTGAATGTTGCCCCATCGCCGCTGGCTACAAAAAGAAAATGTAAAGTAATTTAAGGCTTTATATGATAATTTTTTTTTGTTCATAGTACGTGAGAGCAATTTGTGAATGTGTGTGTGTGTGTACGAAAATAGGTCTTGCGAAGCCAACATGTATTCTCTTGTCACATACGAAATCGAACGTGGATTAAAGGTAAACCTCATGCATATGGAATACTGGTAGACAGAAGGGCCTTTGTGGGGACAGAAATAGAATCGGACCATCGCCACAGACAGAGCAGGGCCAGGAGGGCATGCAAACTTTTTTTGCGAAGTCAAAACGCCCATAAAATATTTATATCGGCGAGAAGGATGCGGAATTTAATTTAATTTTTAATGAAAATTTTCATTTCATTTTTTTCTAATATTAAATGAATATTTTGTTAAACGCTTTTATGACATGTAATATTTTTAACTGATGAAAAATTATGTTTCAGTGAAAATTTATGATCACGTTACATATTAAATTGTTTTTTTTCATTTCTAAAACAACTTTCCTTGTATATCATATAATTTAAGACCAAAATAATTATTTAGGTTTACAAAATAAATACATAAATTATTTAAAAAATGTAACTACAGTCAAGCCTGTTTTTGTGCGCTATTTTTCGTGCGATTTTTTCTATGCGATTTTTTATGAGGTAGCGTCGCTTGGAAAGGGTAAGGAGGGTTATGGGATTTTCATTTCCAAATCATTAGTAAAGATGTCAAGATTCGATATAAATATTTTAATGCTTTCAAACAGTATTAATAGCTGTGTCGATGGGGCCTATTGAGGACCCTAAGTTTTTTGATTTTTCTCAAATAACTTTTTTAATATAAATCCTACATAACAACAAATATTTTGTCTGAGAAAACCTTTATCATTCGCAATTGAAAAATAAATAAAAACAACAATATTCGCTGCTGTTGCCACGCGTGCGATGTTTTATCCCACTAGTATCAGGTACGATATGCCGAGTGCGAGTGAAACCATATTAATTAATTAAAAAATCTAAAATATCGACCAAAAAATGTAGCATATTATGCTTGGGGTCTCTGATAGACCCCCTTCGAACGACTCGTTTGTTTTCGAGCCGCCGTGATGTCCCTATTCACCCGCATAAAATCAATTTTGAATTTTTGGATTTTTTTACCGCATAGATTCAAATTAATTTATATTATGTATAATATTTAGGATTTCGTAAGATTTATTTAGGATATTACAACTTGTAATTTTTATGTATTTATTTTAAAATGAAACAATAGCATATTATTTATAGAAAATTATATTTTCTTGCAATTTAAATAAATACGATAATGTTTGTAAAACATTTTTGATTTTAATTGTATAATAAATAAATCGATGAGAAAAATTAGTAATTCTTCACTTTATTATAAAGCACTGTATTATTTATATTATTTTCTTATTCAACATCTCTAATAATTAATTATTGAATTAAGGAAGCAATGGAAAGCGGATGAGGAACTTATGGAAGCGTATTTATGTGGGAATTTTATATATTCATTATATTGGGCTAAAGTACTTGGTTCATGTAATTTATTGGTTTGTTTTACTGAGTTTTTTAGCTTTGCTTAAAATTCTTCATTTGCGTAAAATGTATTTAAGATTATATTTACGGTGTATTATTTCAAATATTCTGAATATTTGTGTATTTATAATATTTAAAAATAACATATAACGTGTGGTGGAAACATATTGATTCTGAGAAAAGCCGCAATCGATTTCGTTTTCGTAACATACATATGTTTACTTAAGAATATTAATAAAATACGTAATAAAAAGTCAACATTTTTTTTATGCGAGATATATCATTTTATACTAATATATTTTTTTAATAAAGCTCGATTTTTCTTTTGGCGTAAGAGCACTTGGAAAAATATGGCATTTCATAAAGAAAAATATAATTCATGGCAAAAATTATATTAAATTAGTTTCATCAATTTGCGACACCTGCTTAGCGTGGGCCCTGCCAAAATGTAGATTTCATTGATCAAAGTGAGCCATTCGATTGATAGATGATAACGTTCCGATAGACAATTAGTCGACGGACACGGGGACAGATTGGAATGACGAATTCGTTCTCTGGGGCAGAGACGGAAGGCTTTAACATTTCAACGCTAATGTATGGGAAAGCGTTGGCCTTTGGTCCCATGAATCTTCGTACAACGAGCAGAGTATATTATTACATTAATTTATTACGAAATAATATACACGTTAACGCCGACTATGATTACACCATGTAAACAAGGCCATAAATCACACGATAACCACCGAACTTGTGACGAGGGATTGATTCGGATAAATACGTTAGCGAGCAAAATTTGCAAAAAAATGGCGAAAATTTGAATAAGGGTCAACAGGGCTGATCTATTGACATGTCAAAATGCTCTCAGCATCTGGCCCCCGTTGTTGTGGGCTTGACATTTGCGAAAATCGTGACACGTGGATCCGAAAATTTATGGGACGGCGTCGAGCCTGAGAGATGTAATCGTCGTTTTGTGATTCCCCGCGGCGGAGAAATATGGAAACAGTTGTATTTTCAAAGTTTCTCTTATATAATAATATAATTATTAGGTTGAGTCATTAGTAACTTCTAATTTTTTATCATGCTTTCTTTTGCTATAAAAAAATACAAAATTATACGAATCTATTATGTATTCACCACTGTTAAACCTTCCTCCATTTTATTAGCAGCTTATAAATCCCCCCCTCCTATAAAACTTGGTGGGTTTGACTAAAAAAAGTATCGAAGGTCTGATTGACTTGCTCATCATTAATGATATTAGGAGTACCCATACGTAATGTCGTTTTTTTTCAAGGAAATTCAAAGCAATTTTTCTTATATTTTATTTAACTTTTCTTATACAAAATAATTTACCATATTCTCTATAACCTTCTGCACATTTCTTTCAAACCATCCATGACCTTCTTGTGAAACTCTGCGGGTTTTGACTGAAAATAGTCTGAAAGGGCTGTATTCTTCTCTTCTGTATTCACCTCTCAAAATTTCAATTCCTTGAAATTTTGATCTCTTAGAAAATGTTCCATAGAACGAAATAAATAAAAATCAGATGGTGCGAGATCCGGCGAGTATGAAGGATGTAACAGGGTGACCCATCCAAGATCCTGAATTTTGAGGTCGCGCGTGAATGCATGTGGGACCAAAACACCTTTTTTTAATCTTTCCCAACTTCTTTAGGATCCTCTGAGTACTGGATCAGGATGTACCGACCTTTTCC
This sequence comes from Philopotamus ludificatus, assembly GCA_022495035.1. NCBI lineage: Eukaryota > Metazoa > Arthropoda > Insecta > Trichoptera > Philopotamidae > Philopotamus > Philopotamus ludificatus. The sequence continues at coordinate 4,008 of JAGXCT010032763.1, forward strand.
GATAATTTTTTAATGGTCATCGAAGACGACCCGATGGTCGTCTTCGATTGCAGAATTCACAGCTGCTTCGTCCGCCTGGACGGGTCGTCCACTTCGAGGCTCATTTTACAAACATAAATCACCAGATTAAAATTTTTCGAACCATCGTTGGCATTTCCTGGCATCCATTATGTCGCCGTAAATCTCGCAAATATCATATAACACGTCCTTACTGCCTAACAGATTGAAGGAGACTATTTTAAAGATGGCGCATCGAAAAAAACGACATTATTTATGGGTTTCCATTCAAAAAAATCTGTAGGGAATAGAAAATGTGGTAGTCATTAGAAACATTTCTTGGGAATAAGGTGGATGTGACAAAACAGACCAGTTGAGCTCCAGAATTTATTCGGCAGTAATCACTTGGATGCGCTTCATCAGCTCGTGGTGGATTATTCCTCGACGATCCTACTATACACATAATAAAGGTTTTTTGTCATGAATAATGGCTATAGGATGATTGATTCTTATTATCTTTTGCGGTTGCTGACTATTCCCAAATTTTCCAGATGGTGATAAACTGTAGATTGTGACATATTGAGTCTCTCTGTTAACTTCCTTGTCGTTTGACGTGGATTTTGTTTCAATATCAAAGCATCACATGACGAATATACACTTTTATTCTCCATTCTAAGGGTTCGGAATAGCATCCATCTAAATTCGTAGATTCTACGGAGCTATGAGGACCCTTGCCGCCATTTCAGTGACGTGTGTGCTACCGGAGGTGCCCGTAGCATCCGATCAGACCGTAAATTAAATCGAATTGGCCCTAACCTCGTCTGATTGTTACAATCCGCGCGTGACAGCTCGGCTCCCGAGCTTTTGGTTGGCGACCTGACTCGTATTCGAAGAGCCAGGATAACCTGGGGAGCGTCCGTCACAGCCATGACCATCATGGTTGAGACGGAGGTGTCCTCCAGGTGGCAAAGATCCGCCTCAGGGTTATGAAGCCACGTTAATAATTATAATAATATAGTTGTTAGATAATGAGTAAATCCCAACAATATAAACTGTCCTGAATCAGATGTTATTTATGACTCAACCCAATATATAACGACTGAGTTGAAATAATAAAATTAATAAATAAGAAATTATTACAAAATAGAAATATATTTTCCTTAATTTCGAGCATAAACTAATACTCACACTTGATACATGAATAAATCCCCGGATGATTATTAATGTGACCATGTTATGTCAGAAGCGAGAGGAGAAGGCTGAATGAATTATGAGCGGTGTAAACTTTTCCTATTTGTAATTAAGTTTGCACTGTGCTCATCGCGGCCGAGTTTTCCTGTTTCCTTCCAGCACTCAATTTTCCCCGATCTCGACAAACGGCATTTAGCATTCGAATTAATTAATGGCATAGAAAACTTTATTAATCGACGCGGTTATTGTGTAGAGTCGCGAACAATATTAATGTGCGAACGTTTTCAAATAATTTATCGCAACAATTAAATCTTCGGCGTGTATGCATGGTTTGTTTTAGAGTATGTCAGTATTAAAAACATATATAATAATAGGTATAGAAAATAAGTTAATGATATGTTAGTTAGTAGCTTTATCCAAAGCTACTTCTGTAACCGTGGCGTAATTTTTATTGAACAACTTTAATTGGATGCCCGCAAGAGTCTGTGTTGGGACCTTTGTTGTGGAATGTCCTCTTTGACGATCTCCCTAAAATGCTTTTACCGTTCACATTGTTGCGTATGCTGACGATATTGTCGAGGCTGGCTCTCGGGTCTTGCTGGAGAGCGAAGCCGATATCACACTCAAAGCCATTTCAGAATGGGGCCAAGCCAATCGGCTTTCATTCGCTTCAAACAAGACCGAAGTAATCATCCTCAAAGGTCGACTCAGTTCTTCACATCCTCTCTATTTTTCGTTTATTAATAAGAAAGTTCAAATGCCTTCACCAGTTTACTACCTGGGTATATTTCTGGATGAACATGGTTATTTTTTGTTACATGTGAGGGAAGCGTTTGACTAAACTATAGCCGCATTTTACCGCATTTCTCGCACATCTTCACTTTTAATTATTTATGTAGTCCTTCCGCTCGACCTTGAAATCCAGCTGAGGGTCGTCAGTTTTTTCTTGAAAAAAAAACAGTCCCGGTGTCGTCAGCGCCACTACAATTCGCCCACTCGAGCTCGAATCTTTGGCAAATCTGAAATCACGAGTCCGCGAATCGACTCTTGATCCGTGGCGGAAGAGGTGGGATTTTTCCCCCAAAGGGCGAACTACTTATCTCTTCTTCACCGATATCAGAGCCAGGCTAAATTGTAGTTGGCTCTTCCCAGACTTCTGGGTCAGTCAATTCCTGACTGACACATTGTCAGGATTACAGTCACTTCTGTGGTTCAGTCCGATGCGACATTTCCACCTACTGGTCTCCCGGTGGAGGGCCCTATCGAACACATGGACCTAGTCAGCAATGCGATTTGCTACAAGGCTTTTGGAGTGTTTTGTATGGCTACTGTTCCTCCTCGCTTCTCGGTATATGCAGTGTGGTTGGATGGCAAGGAATAGAACTGTGTCGGGCCGGTCTGATACAGCTTCATCCTGGGTACAAAGGAAAATATATGTGTATTTAAAATATAAATAACCCGAAAGCTCTAAAGGATAATATAATTCGTTTGTTTTTTAATTATTTATAAATACTATAGAAAATATAAATATTTTCCTTTCTAATTGTAACAATTTTTTTAGCCTATTTTCTTTAATTTTAAACGAAAACACCACCGTTATATTATATTATTCTGTATTCGATGAACATGACCCTCTGAGATCTACCTATTACTGAAACTATTTACGTCCGTTACCTATTACCGAAGATGGAAAAAAATATCGTAGAGAAGATACATAATCGCTAATAACGAAAATTAAGTTTCAGAAGTGCTTCGAAAATTAGAAAACTGGCATTAATATATGATGAGACTGAGGTAATTGGTAAAAACAAGATTTAATGTAGATTAAACTATATTCTTTGAGAACATGAAAGGCTATCAAATTATTTTTATTAAATCTAGTTAAACATAATCTTATCTTTAAATTCTTAAAAAAAAATTTGAAGTTCTCTGCCTTGTTTTTTTTTAATAAATCTTCAATTTTAAATTATTATTTATTGACTAACTGATAATTTCTCAACTGTAAATTAATTAGGAAAATATTTTTTTGTATGAAGCTACTCATTAATAGGTTCTCTCTTAAAGACCCAATTGAAGAATATGCCACTCCTTTATACTATAGTCTCCATTAATTTTTAGATATAAACCCCTCCAATTCGTCCCTCGCTAGCTATAGCCATAAATACACCCAATCCTTCCATAGAATTCCTCTACCTAAAACAGATTTACCTTTTACTAGAAAAAGAAAAGTAGATATCATAAATAATTCAACTCAGACCCTATGTTTTTCATTTTAAAATAATCATTTTCATTCCTAATATGGAAATACGGCATCGCAGAGAGCTCGAAACATTAATAATGTATTTTACTCTAACATGTCTACGTGCTGATGATACGACATTGATAGCCACTAACGAAGAATAAGATCTGCTCAAAAGAGTTGTTTGCGAAAGTAAAAAAATAGGACTCGAGATCAATACTACTAAAACCAAACTGATGATAATCGACAGAAGTAATCAGCTATCCAGATCTCCTAATCGTCCGGATCTGGAGAGGGTTGAATAATTTCTATATCTCGGATCACTACTTACGAGTAGCGGAAATTGTGAGCCAGAAATTTAAAGCTATCGACTATTTGGAAAATCATGGAGATATCCTAAAAGACAAAATAAACGTTTAGTGAAGTCTGGTATTCTCAATTTTTATTTACGGCGTAGAAACATGGACCATAAAGGAAACCATGAAAAAGAAAATTGACGCCTTTGATGGCGGCGACGCCTGCTGAGATTACCATGGACCGCTAAACGAACAAACAAGTATGTCCTAAAAGAAATGGGGAACGAAACAGACGACCAACTTACAACCACATGTCTCAAAAGGATTCTGCGATACTTCGGGCATCTAACTAGAAGAATCGAAAGTTTGAAGAAGATCGTCTTCCTTCGAAACGTACAAGGACGCAGGGGAAGCGCTGGAGCGATCAAGTAAAGACCCCCACGGTCTCCACCGTAGTATCTGCAATGTGAGATGCGGACTGCAGAGAATCCTGGAGAGCCAAAATCAAGAGGATTTGACACAAGAATGGTCACGATCCTCAGACATGAGGGTGCCGATTAAAGAAGAATTTCTATGTAGACAAACTACCAAAACATAGAACAAAGCGCAACATTAATCTAAAGACGCCAATGACGATTGTTTGGTGGTTTGACGTAGATCTGATCCATTAAGATTTCATGAAACCAGGTTCATAGATCACGGCAGAAGTATGCTGCATTCAGCAGGTCCAAATGGTCTAAAAACTTGCAAAAAACATCTTAGATTGGTCAACCAAACGTAATTCTTGCAATGCTGTAAACAAGCTCATCCAAGATTTTACTGACTTTCACGAAACTTAGATTTTTTTCTTACTAATTGCATATTTTTTACACTTCCTAAGCCTTTTTGTTTATTTATTGCAACTTTTCCATATATCACTGTGCTCTATACATCGTAGTATTTGAACGCACTAATATAATTAAACAATAATTGAACTATATAATTTTGAATGAATTTTTGAGTAGGTATTGGTAACAAATTATTTATTTTATTAATAAATAGTGAATCAGCACTTGGGAAGTTCGCCGTATCGCCAGCCTCAGATTAATATTGCAAACAATCAAACTGCTACAACAACAAGGAGCCGGCGAATCTTCGGGAAACTTCTGATCCGAAATACGACCTCGACTTGACCAAAGTTCGAACCACCTTTCATAAATGTTTCCGTCGACTTTGGCAACATCAGTTGAACATTGACACGCAGTCAGCAGGCCGGACACAGTGCACAACCAGGTCCCAATAAACGAGTTTACTTTAGGGTCGTTGCCAAGGGCATGCCGACGCCTTTATCACATGAGACTGTCCCAAGGGGACGTCCGCCCGGGGCATTTCCAATCATCGATAATCGGATTAGTGGTGTGTGGTTGAGGTCATGTGTTGGCAGTACGTGGCTTAAAGTTGGGCGTCGCTGAGGATAAGTGCTTCCTGTTAATATTGTATTAAGGCGCTGCGACGCCCGCGGCGCCAACTATCGCACGGCCCAGTACCCAAGGGGTCATGGAACAAATTTGTATTCTAAAATAGCTCATATCAAAAATCAAGAGTATAATAAAATAATACTATAAAACCAATGCGCAATTATTATGAATATTAGTTTAAGGGAGTTGTTCCATATTATAAAGGTTGACTACGAATTTACATAATATAGAAGTCTGTGATGAGTTGAAACAATGCAAATCGGAACAATGACAATATTTAGGCGAAACTTAGGTATTAGAGGCAAAGTTAGCTACTTTAACAACACTATAACGATAGAATCATGGACGATGGAAACTTATTTATATATTTCGTGTGCCACTATGGACCATATAACGATTACGAGGGTCCGCTCTTGCAGTTTAACCGTTAAATTATATGTCTAATCCCCCTTCAGTGAAATTGTAGCTCGGTTTCGGATTAGCAACCCTTTAATTTTTGAGTTTGCCATGTTTAACGCAAATATACAGCGATGATTAAATAGCAAACAAGGACTGGATTTTGCAATAGGATCCGATGAATATTGAGTGTCGTTGCCAGAATAAACGCCAGAGGCATCGGTTATCTCTAAACCAATACGTTCAGTTGGTTGACCTTTAAATTGAATTAATCGAAGATTTTTTATATTACCCTTAACAGTGTAACTGACATATTTTAATAATGAATATTTTTTTTAAGAATATAATCAAGATAAATATGACTAAAACTACAAAATGCAATATATTTAAGAGTATTAAATAATCGCAGTAATTACTAGAAAAGCGCAGTGGATTTTTTTTATTTGACTAAGATAGGCCGATTTTAGACATTTTTTTGTGTAGCATTATTTAAAATGATTAATTAATACTATTTAAAAATATGTAAAATGATTCTGTAATATATAATATTTATAGTTTTGGAATCTGTTCGGCTCTACGTCGACTTTCAAAATATTTACGACTGTGGCGGACACATATTTTGGGATAAGTACCATTTTTAATGGGGTACACTCAAATGGGCGGGTAGGTTGCCATGACTACAGCACGGTCCCCGAAGAATGTCCACGGAGGCCGCATGGTTCACCGGAACACAACACAAAGGCTAATTATTCGACAATCTGAAAATCTTAATTGTCCCATCGAATATAATCGAAGGATGATATAATGGACGATTCACTTTTAAGTACGCCATGTACGCGGATTTATTAGCCATAATTTAATATTTATCTTTAATTTTATAACATGTATTATGTCTTGTAATGACATTCCCTGAGGCAGAATATTTATTTGTTTTTTTTTTGGATATTTATCGATCACATAGCTCACGATCGAAGCGCACGGCTCGTGATCCTTCAATACAATTGCGATCTATCAATAAACTTTATGAAAAAATTAAACAAAAATCATAAAGTTACCACACTAATAATGTAATTTGCTTAATAAAATTAAAATGGTATTTATTTGGGATGCTCAATATGTACCATAAGATCATAAAATGACCGAGGAGGAGATTCTTTCGAATCATAAATAACGACTTAAAATTCAACAATTGATTTCAGGCTTTTTTTACACATTGTACACCATAAATTCTCAATCATATTCAAGTCAGGATTGAATTCTTTATTAGCCTGGCCGTGCCGATGGGGTCTATTCTCGAATAAATCTTTTAATATAAATCCTACATGTCACTTACTTTTTGTATTTGTTTAAAAAAGTCTAAAGAATAATTATTATAAATAATCAATGACCTTTATTGTCCGCAATTGCAAAAAAAAATATAACAACAGTATGCGCTTATATTCTCTCCGTACTGGGTGCTAGCGAAAAAAAACATCACTTCAAAAAGAGCAATAATTTTGTAGAAAAATTCAAAATTTTATATATTTTAATAACTATTTTTATTCTTAGAATTAACCATATTTTTATGAATAATTCATCAATATCTTGACTTGAAATGCTTGGGGTATATTTTCATACATTCATTTCATACAAAATATACCCCATCGACCAGAGCCGTTGGTTTCGAGCCGCCTTGACGGATCCGTTAATCAACGTATTGGAATGAAAATTAAACTACTTAAACTTCAATATTTACTGGATAGTGAATGCTAAACAAAATATGTATACCTTATAGCAGGGGTCATTACACTTTTTAGAAACGGGCCTAATTATTTTTTTTATAAAACATGATTAGATTTAAATGTTGGATAATATTATCTTTATAGATTTATTATCCACGGCAGCTGCTCCTTTTTATAGCTCCTAATGTTGTCATAGTTTATTTTAATAAAAATCCGTTTCACTCCTATTCTTGTTACTTTCTTCATAAAGTTAAATTATTTAGTCCTATTTTTCCAAATTTAACAAAAATGCACCGAAACTGTCACACAAATACAAAGACAAAATTTAATTTTATGCTTTCCTGGTTATGTTTGGCTTATAACTGACTAATAAAGACATTAATAAATGTTTTTGTATAGCTCCAACAATTAAGTACCCTACCGATAAGAAAATATTTGAAAAAAACAAAACATTTTAACAGTGAAAAGTTAAAAAAATCTCATCAAAGAAATTTTATAAATTCTTATTTGTTGTTCATCATATTAAAAATTAAACATTAAACAATTGGCGACAAACGTTGACCATTTCTAAGCACACACCGTGTTGTAAAAGCGTCATGAAATATTTAAAATAAATGGATTCATGAGCTCTCGCTCAAAATCCCCTAAAGGTCACACAATATATTTTTTTGTATTGCTGCAACTACCAAATATCTATAAAAAAAAATTGAAAAAATAAAAGTTACAGCCGATTAAACGCGTATTGTAAGCTAATGTGTGATATGGCGTGCCCCGGACATACGCAGAATTCACAATCCCCGTACGCAATGTGATATTTTACATTGAGAAATTAAAACCAATAATAATACATTTACTGTCTATTAAAAAGTTAACATTTTACCTAGATGCAGTTATTGCTTTAATTGTTCTAATTAGTATTAATTATGATTCATCGAGGAATATGACCCTCTCTTAGTCTAATTTTTATGTTTCCAGGTCTAATGAAGGCGAGTTTTCTTCATGTTTTCCGTCTGTAGTGGCTCTTTGACTCGACATCTCTAGTGAAAACCGACTGTATTATTTTTTTTTATGGCCGATCAAATACTAATTTGCTTTTCAACTTACAAGATAATCTAAATACTATCTGTATTCGTATTTTAAAATAATTCTCCAAAAGAATAAGTCTTCTTTTTCCAATGAAGCAATATCTTTAATACCTTTGTTATTCTTTTTAAGATATCTGCTAACCGTATGATGATTTTTTGTTACTTTGCGTGAAAACCACTACATGAATATATTCTTCCGATTTTCGATTTCTATGCAATTTTATTTATAATTATCGCGGTCATTTAAAAAAAACATCAGAAGGAAGTCAGAACGAATTTGACTAAATTATTTTATATATTATTGAAGAAGAATGAAGACCAAGTGAAGACCGCCACAGGCTCCACCGTAGTAGCTGCGATGCGGAATGCAGAATGCAGAGAGTCCTGGAGAGACAAAATCAAGAACTTTCTGAACGAAAAGGATCACGATCCTCAGACATGAGGGTGCCGACCAAAGAGAGAGAAGAAGAATGTCTCCTAAAAAACAGCATTGTTGTATTTGGGTAAAAAATCGAATCAAATATAGAAATATAATTAATAATTTTATTTTGAGTAGATTTTAATAGATGTATAATTTAACACCGTAAGCTTCTATGGTCAAAAATATTTTTTTATCATCACAAATTAACTTGTGATCTTTCCCATTTAATATCTTGAAAGCCGTGTATGAGGTAAGCCATTTTTTATATATTTTTCTGAACATGAAACATGGTTTTTGGTCCCGTTCGGAGCCTTTTCACCTCAAGGCATGTGACTCGTTCACACTCCATTACCGATTCAGCTCTGTTCAGGTGTACACATAAATTCCCCTACTTCTACTTTTTCTAAAGCTGGCTCTCCACGTACGCCACGAACAACCACTCCACCATATTATCGGATGCGATGCATTCACCCCGCAAATCTCATCCCCACGACCAACCCTTCACAAATTGATGACACAAATCCAATACAGGGAAAATTCGCGATTTTCAATACCGGAAGTAACCCACGGATGTTTTGTAACGTACAAAGATGAATCCCATTTCGTTGCAATATTTCGTCGCAGTTTTTATTGCCACATGCGAATAAAATATTTAATAATTATTTAAATAAATAAATTTATAATGTTGTGGGTAGGATTAATTGTCGATGCATATTTGTCATCAGTTCTGCGCAGTATGTTCTCCATAGTGCGCGTTGCGACTAACACAGCTATCGCGTGTGCCTTTGTTTATTTTGACATCAATGTATGTGTTTGTGTATTGTGGTCGCTGAAACATCATCTGACAAAAAGACGATCTTCCCTGTACCTGAAAATGCCGACTGCCTTCAATGATATATCAGGTGTAATATTTTTATAATAATTCTTTGAATATCTAAAAGAATTTCAACACTATAGATGTACAAGATCTCAATCGGATGTTCATTACAATTGATCTTTTATGAAGCAATTATCTCCCTAGAATGTTCTCATTTTTTTCATACTGCATTTATTGTTTATAAAACAGATACATTCACTGTGGATGTCGCATATCCGTAACATCACATCTTGAAAGCACCTGATCCTCAATTCTCTAGTGATGGAGTCGTTTTTTTTACTAGGAGGATGTATTTAAAAAATACGATAGTTTGGCGGGCTGTGAGATAAAGAGGAAGAGGGTAAAATGACAATATTATTGTAATATAAATATTTGACATTGAAAATCTGCCCCAGCTAATCGTCGTCATGTGGCAACTAAGTTAAATTTCCAATTCTCAGACATTGATTCAAATCAGTGTCAGTGAGGCTGAATCGAAAGGATTAATTAAAAACGTTCAAATCCGGTAGTAAATTCTACCAATAAGGAATCAGGAATAAATGTTATAATATAATAACATTTTTAAATTTGGAAAATGTTATAGTTATTTTTTCTTTAATTAAATAGCGTTATTACAAGAATGAAAGAGAAAAAGATTTTTTTTGTAAATACATGGATAAAATATCGTTTTACAAATATTTCTGTAACTAAAATACAGTGTACTCACGATTATCCGTGCATGGATTATCCGGTTTGCGGGTTATCCGTGCCTGAAAATATT
>JAGXCT010032764.1:0-19238 GCA_022495035.1 Philopotamus ludificatus
TTAACTCGGGCTAGTACATTGAGGAAGAACCGGAAACCAGTTCTTCCCGTACTCTCAGCAGACCAACGGGATTTCCATATCTTTAACGCGATATTTTGGAGTATTTTCTTGAGTGCGGCTTGGTCAGTAGAATGTCCTGGTCCCCAAGACGTGCTCGATAGCCACGGATCTGGTGTTCCAAGTCGAGTGGCAGAACGCCGGCAAGGACCGACAGAACCCCTGTAGGGGCAGTCTTATAGGCCCTGGTCTGCGCGATAAGCGTCTCCGAACCAGAGATAGACTAGCCCAGTTGGCCCAAAATAACTGGCATATGTTTTGACGGGTATGAAGATGCACATATAAACTAAGTAGGTAGAATCCAAACTCCCTCATGTAGAGATATCTATGAAATTTCTTCTGTATCTTCTCTAATTTGAGGGAATTCGAGGCGCCATAACGCGCCCATATAATGGAACCTGATTTAAATAAGCTCATAAGGTTACATACCCCAGGCTTTCCTATACACATGCGCGGGGATATAAACTTGGATAGAATCCAAACTCCCTCATTTAGAGATATCTTAAAAAAATCTTCTGTATCTTCTCTAATCTGAGGGAATTCGAATTTGCGTCATAAGGCGCCCATATAATGGAAATTGTAATAATTAGAACAAGCTCCGAACTAATTATTTAATAGCTTTGACATGACTAATAATGTAATTTTATTTTTTTATTTTAAAAGAAATGATTTCCCAAAGAGAGTTATGGGAATAAATCCTTTGTACGCTAACCTTGTCGAGTCCGATTTTTTTAATGCACTTTATTTTCTGGCAAGTATTTACTATAAAAATGTGTTAGTAAATATGTCGTCTATTTTTAAGTTCATACTAATCAATAGAATTCGAACTCAGTTATCATCGGTTTCGCTTTCAATATCTCTTATATTTAATTAACACAACGGAATATACATTTTACGGTTTAAAGACGAAAATTAAAAAAAACTATTCTCCTTTAATTATTATTATACTCGGATATAAACTTATTTACGTAAATTATTATTATGGATTTACTAGAAAACGTATGAAGTGGTAGGATATTATTTTCTTGATTTATAAATAAGTTAGATAAAATAATGATCGATAACGAAAAATTAAATTACGGGTCTTTTATTGCAGTTAAAAAATAATCTTAAATTGTCAAAATAAACCTAGTATAATAAAATACAGATATAAAACACTCCTCGTCGTCCGAAGGGGGTCTATTTTCCATTATAAATTATAAAACCCAAGCATTTCAAGTCAAGATATTGAGAAATTCTTGATCAATATCTTGATCAAAAAAGATTATTCTATTTTTGTGTGTTACAGCGTGTTTTTGTGTGTACATGCTCTTCCCTGACTTAGTATATCAGTATGAAGAGTGATTTAATGTTTTATATAAATAAATAGTGTAATTGAAAGCATTTAAACGTCGATTATTGATATGAATAACTAACGCAAAAAAAAATTCAAGTCATTTATAACAATCTTTTCTAGGAAATCTATGAATTTAAAAACGATAATTTTGATATGATATCAATCGATGATAAAAAAAACATGTTTTTTCATTACAACTTGCACTAATATTAACAAACGTACATAGATAATGTTACGATGTTATCTATATTTGACTTAAGGTTTCAAAGCAATTAAAAAAGTTTATATAATAACTAAAATAAACTATAAATCAGAATCAATAAGACACATTCAGCGCTGTTTTTTGTGACATTTCTAAAGAAATCAGCTCATGAAATGTAGACTCTTGAATGTCCATTTCTCTCGTAAAATCTTCGAAATTTACAGAACCATCATAAGCACTTAATATAAACTGATTTGTCACGGCGGCTCGGAAACAACCACTTCATTCGAAGGGGGTTTATTTATAATGGAAAATAGACCCCAAGCATTTCAAGTCAAAATATTGATGAAAGCTTTATCAATATCTTGAATTTAAAAAATTAAAAATATTCTAAGAATAAAAATAATTATTCGTGATATGCTTTATAATTTGGTGTATATTTCTGATTTTTCTACTGATCAATATGACACGTATATGAGACGCACACTCGGCAGCACCCTGAGCACTTACTGACGACTCAACGCACGTATCAATCGCACGGTTTTACTAGAACTCGGCACATCGTACCGTATGCAAGCGAGAAAAAACATCGCATCCATGGCAACAGAAGCGAATATTATTGTTTTTTTTTACAATTGCGGGCAAAAAAAAAGGTCAATGATTATTTATAATATTAATTCTTTAGATTTTTTTGAGAAATACAAAAAGTTTAAAAAGTTATTCGAGAAAAATCAATTACTTAAGATCCCATCAGCAAGGTTAGATTAAAAAACCCATCACCATACACATTTTTTAAAGCAATTGCTGCAATGTTTTCTTATTTAAACACGGCTTGTCTAATGTGTTTTTCTCTGATTTCAATTTTTATAAGCTATTAAAGTCTAAGTCTATTAAAGCAATATATTAATATGTACTCGCATGCTCACAAATTATAAAATTTCTAAATAAAGCAGTCCTTGCTTAAGTTTAAGTCCTGTCTAAAAAGCCACATTATTTTTGGAATAATTGTTGATTGTATTAATTTCAAGAGATCCTTTGAAGTTTACCACTATGATGATTTTAAAAACTTAGGAAAGGTTATTATTTTAATAAAAATAATCATTATGCAAGATGTTTTTAAACACATATTTTAGGTAAATTTGTAAAAAGCTTCATCATATTCTGTTGACATATTAATAATTATATAAAAAATGGAATTTAAGATATGATTATTATTTCGATTAGTAATTACAGGAAACTATTAATGTATGCTTTTTTTATATTTTTGACAACAACTAATAGCAACCAGGTTTTTTTTTAAATATTATTATTTTTACCGTGCACGTATATTGTGAAACTGATGTTAAAAGTCCTTGTTAAAAAGGGTCATTCTTACATAAAAATGTAATATGATACAAATTAATAATAAATATATATACATAAAAATAACTTTCATATTAATGATCAAATTTCTATTTCAAAGATATACTATAATATTCTAACCAATTCCGAGTGTTGTATCAAGTTCAACACTTTAATGATTTAATTGATTAAAAAAGTTTTCTGCTTAATTTCAATCCCCATCTAAGCCAGGATTATATCCAATTATAGCAGTGCCCACTTTAAATCCTATGAAAAATTGTATTAATTTATATCATAAAATTAAAACAAATAATTAATTAATATAAACGCGCACTATGTCAGCACAATCGCAATTCTTAATCCAATAACACAAATCTTGCTTTTAATTAAAATTGCGTGATTCGCTTTAAGGAATACGCACGATAATAAAGATTTAATTATGATATTTGAATAATGCCAAAAAGAAAGTTTCGGAAAGGCTTAAGAAAACCGCTAGGTTTTCACAGGCTGTGGCTCTTGGTTTTAGTATTTGGGTCAACAGCCTCCACCGACCTACAGCGGCTCGGAATATCGATTGGCACCAGGACATATGTCATGGACAAGGCACACTTACAGCTCCACCAGAAATTGTGAAAAAACCACAGGATCAGTGCAATTTTCCACCGTTTCCATATTACTCCTTAGCGAGAGATGAGTGCAAATAAATAAGAGTATGGTGTGGCGTGTCATATTTTATCTGTTCATATAATCGGCATATCTTTTGTTCAAGTTTGTTCTTTGGATCGCAGATGAATTTATACGCTCAAGTTGAAAACTTATTTGTTTTAACTGCTTCGTATTCAACTTTGTCGCGAGCGTTTTAGAATATGTGAATATATTATAGCATAATATATATGTAAAATTTACGAATAATTGAAAATTTTGTAATAATTATTTTGGTAATAATCAAAATTGAAAGTTTTTAGATTATTTTTGTAAAAATAAATCAGAATAACTTGATTAAATCGAATACATTATAGTTCTATACTAATGTAAATGTAATTGAAAAATGAGACAATGAATTAAAAATGAATTATTTTAACAATAAATATAGTTATTTATAATATACTTTTTTATATTATAAATAACTATTTTATATTCGATTTTTCTACTAATCTATATGACAGGTAAATGACAGGCACACTAGGCGATAACCCGCCGCAGACCGAGGACACGACGGTGATTACCGAAGACCGCCAAATTCTCACGGCTTTATCACTATTACGCTTCACTCGCACTTGGCACATCATATTGGAAGCGAGCGAGAAAATAACACATATTAAAAGCGAATATTGTTGTTTTTTATTATTTTTGCAATGGCGGACACTAAAGGTCATTGATTTATATTAATTCTTTAGACTTTTTTAAACAAGTACAAAAAGTTAGCAACATGTATAATTTATATTATAAGAGTTATTAGAGAAAAATAAAAAAATTGGGATCACAAATACACGACTAGGTTAATAATAAGTGTTTTATTTCTGTATTTTTTTTAATATTAGGTTAATTTTGTTAATAAAGAGATAATTTGGGTCCATTATACAGTGTTTGTGTCAATATTATCATAAGTTTCTTACATGCGGCGCCCCGCACAACATTTTTAAATTTGTAGCTGGCCAGTTGTAAAAAAAGGTTTCTCATCCCGGAATAAATGGTGTGTTTAAACTTATATAATTATTAAACAAGTATTTAACAAGATTTAGTAAATATTTAATAAGATAAGATTTTATATTGATACATGAAACATATTAATGATTAATTTTATAGAGATATATATCTAAAATATTTTTTTTTAAATTATCAGTCGATCAAAAAGCATGATTTCCAAGAAAACTCACTATATCAATATTATTTGTAAAGTCAAGTAATACTCCTACATGTATAATATGTATGTTTAATTGAATGTTATATATAAATAAAAAAAAAATATTAGAAATTATACGTATGAAAAATGATGTAATAAACATAGAAATATGAGAAATGCCAGTTAATATAAGTAGATTTAAAGTAAAACAGGGGCATATACACTTTTCCTTATTCCTTCTTATCAGTCGGTAGGTTTACTTTTTAGCGAAAACTATGAATTCTAAGATTTTTTATCATAGTTGGGAATATGTGATTGGCCAATTATTTCTGCATCTTTAAAAGAAATAAGACAACGTCTCTTCATGTAACCGCAGAATTCTATTGCGCGATATTTTAAGCAAAAATTTAAGAACTATTAGATGTCGTTGTCGACGAATTTTTTTCCCAAGTCGACTGTCCAAAAAGGTTATAAATAATAAAAGGATATATGACACATTTTCAAAAAAGACCGTAGCCATTCTTTAGGATTTTCAAGGGATTGTTCCAGCCGACTCGTGAATATGAAATACAACAATTACTAAAATAATAAATAAGGTGTATAATAAATTTCAAAAATTTCAGGATTTTGTAAAAAAATTTACGGAAAGTTGTCTGAGCGAAAAAAATTATTACACATTTATTATTATTGTTATTACACATGGCAATTGCTGTGAAACAGAATTTTCGATGACCATACAATAGTAATTACACTTTTATGTATGTTAAAGTATTTTGATTGTATCGAAATTATGTCTAATTTTAGTCGAAAAATAATTAAATAAAATTATTTCTTATTAATTGTCCATTCGCCTCAGTGAGACCTCCCATTCAACTTTTAATTTAGTCAATGGTACCAAACAAACCGCAATAAGTGATGGCCTCAACCATTCCATCACCATCAAATTAAGCCAGTGCGTGACACCAGCAATAAGACACTCTCCAGCCCCTGCCACCATGTTCTGGACAGTTACATGTTCCGGTATATTACTAGGGTAAATTACCGGACGCCTCTTCTTCCCCCATTCCCGCAAGTTAGCCAAGCTTTCTGGATTATTTACGCCGAGTACCTGCGGCTGATGAACGAGTCTCTCAAGGTTTCACCACATCGACATTCGTCCTGGATAGGATAAAAAAAAATAGGATATAATCCGGGAAGAGGGTGAGAGCCGACACGAACACGAGTTCGATGAGGCGTATTTGCGAATTTGGGGCCTGACGGAGATGATCAAAACACCATTATTTTTGATAAAACGACTTTCCAACCGCAAAGTGATGAGAATCAAGGCTCGTTATTTGAAAATATGTTTTCGACATTTTTTTATTGAAAGAATTTCTCCCTCTCAGTCGGGAGGTATTTCAGCAAAATGAAAGATTTTTTTATGTCGCTAAATATTTTTACAAAATAAAATTAAATATAAATCGAAATCCCTGTTCAACTCTCTGGAGCTTCGTGTCAATCAATATCCAATTTATATCAAAAAATAATACGAGAATTGTTTCGTATAGTTTAGCTTTCATATCGTTTTTCCGACATCGGTTCTCTTGAGATCAATGTCAAATTAAGCGACGTTGGAAAAGGTCAGCACTTGGATAGGTGGTCGCTAGAGAGCTAACACCGCAAAAGAAAAAAATATTAAATGAATATACCGATTTCATAATAATTATTCAAATAAACAATATTGTCTAAATTCATGTTTCCAAGCCTTTATATTATTTTATTTTTAAAACACACAGTGACTATGTGCGACTGGTGGCTGTCTGTATATTCCTCTAATATTTAATTGCTAATTTAAAGGAACATTTATTATAAAATCATCTTAAAATAACATTTGGGTAATCATAATCCATTTAAAAAAAAACGACTAGTAGAAGTGCTTTATAAGAACCTAAATAAAATAAAGAAATAATTTAAATCATGGTACCTTCAACCAAACCCAGACAAAATAGTCTACACATTATTCCACTTGGCAAACGTGTTGGCCAAGTGAAAAAATTAACACTGAACGATGTGCGGAAAGGACGTCCCAACCGACTTATCCCCAAAATATCCCGGGGTGAAACTATATAGAACTTGGACATTTTGGCAACATCTCGTCACGTTGCCTAGTGGTCTACAAGAATTATTCTAAAATGGCAGGCGTTTCAAATCATTCATCAAAGGCGCAACAGCCCTAGCCCCACCCTTTTCTATTTTATCCGATCTCTCACCACATCGTTCTATCTTCCAGTAAGTTTCAATGATGCAGTATCTATGTTGTCCGCATAGGCAAGAAGCTGCACAGATTTATTAAGAACGGTACCAGTTGTTTCCACGTCGGAGTCTCTTATTACAATTTAGAATGCTATGTTAAACAACAAACATGCTAGAGCGTCACGCTGTCTCAAACCACAGTGTGTTGTGAATTCTTCAGATAACTCATATTGAACAAAATATATTATGATCATTACTATTATTTTTATTGTTCAATATTTGTTTTTATTGTTAAAATGTATGCTGTTGTTATATTTCTGTACTCATATACTCATAAATATGTATAAACATGTACTCATAAATAAATATAATATATTGTACGTCTAATTAAAAAGGGGGAAGTAATAATAAATACATTCTCATCCTAACGTATTTATTTATTGAATTTGCACGTAATTAACGTTGGCCACACGTATTGGCCCAAAAAAATTTCTAGCAAAAAAATGAACATCTTATTTCTATTCATTTATTTAAAAAAATGCATTTTATTAAATATGATATAAGACCAAACTCCATAGTTGAAATTATTTTCTTTTTCTCTTTACTAATGATTTTTTTTATTTTATGTATTCATAAAATGCAATTAATGAGAGTAGAACGTAGATTCTATCAAAAATATCCAAAGTAGAAAAAGAATATAATACATATGCATTAAATCACATACTTAAATACACCAATCCCTCGATTTACGCGGTAGATACGTTCCAAGAAACAAACGCGTAAATCGAGACTTCGAGTTCATATAAAGTAAGGGGATAGGTTCCAGAAAACCGCGTAAAACGAGGCATAAAAAAATACAATTTACAAAGATCCGGAGGTGACACTTCTTCTAACAGTTATTTCATTTTTTTTAATTGTACGAACAGTAGATTCATTCAGTTTATAAGTTTTTTTGAGATGCAAAACTTATAACAATATTGAAACGTTCTGCACGCAATGTAGGGGTGGCATGCAGTTGTTGAAGTGGGAGTAATCTGATGCAATATATGCATTTGAGTGACACTTGCCACAAAATATGTTTGATTTCTTTAAAAAAATATTGTTTTTTCTGACCGCGTAAAAGTGAAACCGCGTAAAATGGGTACCGCGTAAATCGAGGGATTGGTGTACTAGCATATGTATATCCAAATTACGATTAGTGTGAAATGTGAGCTTGTTTGGATAAACTAATTTATTTTAAATTTGAGGTACTAATTTCTAAATAATTTTCAATAAGTCAATTGAACGCGATGGATTTTTTATTTTATATATTTCAGTTAGAAAAGGTTTGTGCAGCCTAAATTGATATTACTGTGTTTTTCTAGCAAAATTTCTCTAATTTATAGTAAAATGAAATAATTTATGAATTTCGTCTTAAATACGCCAATCGCTTTACCTAACGTCATTGATAGAAATATCAATTAGATTTTAAAATAATAAACCGATCCGAACAAGCTGTCTGAGGAATTTCAACATTATAACACGATAATGCAATATCTTGAGATAAAATGCTTATCGGTAAAGTTTTAGATAAATTGTCACATTATTGAAAATATAAAAAAATATATTGAATCGTATAATTTTTTAATAAATTTAGTTTTGTTCTAAACATTAATACATATGATGTCATGATGGAGATAATTATTAAGATTATCACTTTCCTTTATTTTCTTATTTAAAACAATGAGATATTCACATATATTCGGATAAGAAGGCAAGACGCCACACCACAACTACTTGGGATTCGATATTTTTAGGACATTTTCCATTCATAAAAATAAAAGTTAAAAAAAATCTTTTACATATTTTACAAATCAAACACGGCACTTCAGTTTTGAGACTATAAATATTACATCCATGCGTATTCTTTATCAGTATAACTTATAACTGTGAGTAGAATACACGTCATAAGTAATTAAAAATGGGGGGGAACGCAAACCAAAACGAAAAAAATGATATTCAGTATAAATTATCTTATGTAAATTGTGGATTTCTTTATATTTATAATAAATCTTTAACGATTGAATCGGGTGAGTATTACAAATTTTATAAATTAATTATAATAATAAAATATGATCTTACCTGTTTTTAAATATTGTAGATATCATGAAAATATTTAAACGGGGATTCAATCATTTAGGATTCAAAACAGACTCAATAATACATCACGATGTTTTGAAACCACACGTTCTTTGTAATGGTAAGTCCATATTTTTTTCTGTTAACACTTGTCATCAGTGATAAACAATCATAGTTATCACACACTTGAGAAAGTGATTGGTAATACATATTGAGTATAAATATTAAATGGTTTATATTGTTTTTTTTTTATAAATTATTACAGTTGTGAACAGAACAGAGTATACCCAAATAGATTGCATATTTTATGTGGTATTATCTAAAATAAATTTTGACGGAGAACTCAAGGAGTATGTGGAACCTTTTTATTCTAACAATGCACCTGGACTAAATGGCAAACCAAAAATTTTTATTTTCATCAACCAGGTAATTATTTATAATATATACATATTATTCATGTCATGTACCATCATCCCCCAACAAAAATCAGATTTTCGATACTTCTGAATTAATTTTATAAAAACAATTGTGACTAATACAAATTTCATAAAAATCGAACATTCTCATAAGTCGGCACGATCATGTCTGAGGATGATGACCTACTCGACCCTTATTTATGCGTTTAGCAGTAAATGGTATTCTCCACGTGCGTTTGCAGCACCACGATTCGATGGAGTTTTTTTCCTTTATTTTTTACTTTCTAGTCCATCATTCTACGCCGTATGCCAGAACCAGACCCATTCATAATTTTTCTTAATTTTTGATACCATTTGACATAGCATTTTTAGCCATCCCAATTTGCCTTCTTATTTCTGGCTTACAGTTTTGAGTAGCAACCCGGATAGAAAATAATTAAAATAATATATAAAATAAATAACAATACATATTTATTCAAAATTTAAAACCATTTTCTTTTCTTTCTTGTATATTTTAATATAAATTTAGATTTAAGTTTAAACTGAAAAAGTTAACTAAGAAAATGTGCCCCCACCATTATTATCGTCTTACTAATAATGCAACTATTTTTTTTTATTCTTTAGACAGAAGTAGATCCTTCCGTAGAAGCGGATAGTGCACCGTATCTTTCTATGGATTCAATATATTCAGATTTGCTAATGATTCAAATAAATGTTAAAAATGTTGGTGTAGCCTTAAAACAAATTGGAAATGCTTTACTTAACATGAATAACGAAATTTATATCTATGATATCATTTTTAAATTAATGGAAATTGTAAATACACCAAATTTCTGCGTAATTACTAATTTGAGAAAACGTTTGTTTTTAAAACCTGGTCAAGTTAAAATATTAGCCGCCAATGTAGTCCATAACAGACGTTTATTGGATAACATTAATTTAATTAATGAACTTTCCCAGAAACCTATTTTTGCACAATATATTAAAGACAATAAAACAGATGAAATATGTGAGAAGCTTAATATCGATTTGAAGGTTATAATACCTAATAGCAAGATTATGCTTAATGATATTACAAAACTTTTAGATGAATATACCGAAAAAGGAAATGATAAAAATAAATAATATATAACCCCAGTATTGAGTTTTTATATTATGGTTTTATCAATGAATATAACAACATTTTCCCAATATTTTTCGATTCAATACAATAAAAACGAAGTAAAAGTTACTTAGTTTAATAATCCTATTATGCCTATACGCATATGTTTATAGACTATTATAGAAGTAGTATCATTTATTATGTATGTATATCATTGATAATTCATGTTTATTATGTAATATGATAATTAATGTATATATTGTAATAAAATATCATAATTAAATCCACCGTAATATTACTTATTTTACACCTGAAACGACCAACTGACCAAGCTTGTACACGAATATTGGTAGAAGATTGGTTAGTTTTAAAACGTTTGGCACATCCCTGTTTAAGATTCCTTTTAGACTATCGATCTTTAAGGTTTATTAAATTATGCTAATCAATCGATAATATACGAATCATTTTTTTTATTAATAAGTCGTGAAGCGATTACATATTATTAAATATATATTTTTTTTTTATAAGATACGAATCAATTACTCTACTATATTTATTAACCTTTACTAATCTGGATAAAAAAAATACGAATTTTTAAAATATATCATCATCATCATCATTTGCCAGTCACAAGGCTCTCACTCGCTGAGGGCATGGACCTTACCAAACTCTCGCATGGTAGTCGAGGCCAAAGGAACCTGAGTCTCACAATGACATGATGGTTCCCCTTTTACGTCCATACCATAGGGGACCCATCTCGGTATGCGGTTTTTTTTTATAAAGAAGTTTCCTTCTCTTGGCCATTGCTGGCATTGGACGTACATCTTCTACCATGTTGGTATCGGATTTTACCCTCTCAACTGTGTCCAGGCAAGTAGGAGGGGGTTTGCCTCGGTATTCGTTTGTTCTCTTCTCTAAGGCGTTATTTGCTTTTAACGAGTCATTTGACCCGAGTAACAGTACACACCTATATAGATATACACAGGCATACACATGCACATCTGCCCAAAACGAGTCTCAAGTAGCCGGTCGCAAGTGATTATTAGCCCTGTCGCGCAATAGAAATCCTTTCATCATGGGAAAGACCTCCTCAGAAAGAAGGAAGAGGAGCGAAAGTATCTAGACTAGACCGATTGTTGGTCAACAGATTAGGGTTTTCCTTCCCTTTTATGCATCCCCCAATTTATATCGTTATTCTACTTGTATCATGTTAATTACTTTAGATATTTTGATCGCCTTCAAACCGATCGAAGACAAAGCGACAGCTCGCCAACAAATAGTGAGGTGTCTTAAACCTTTCTTCGACGGCGAGATTTCATACAAAAATCTCAATCTAGCCAAAAACCACCGGACCAATGGTTTACAATACGACGAAACGAACAAATTGAAACATATGCAAGACATTAAATATTTTTACTGTCACCCTTCGTGGAAGGGACGCAATAGCGATACATTTCAGTACCTGCTCCGATTTCGAAGCATATCGACGCACTATTAAATAATCTTGCATATTCAAATTAAATTAAATTCTCTCCTCGGTATATATATATACATATAATATATATGTAAATATGTAAAATGTATATATGTAAAATATATGTAAAATATATATACATATAATATATATATATATATATATATATATATATATATATATATATATATAGAAACTCTTTACAAAAAACCATACCAAGACGGCTCAGGTCCCGCGGTATGGACACGAAAGACCCTCACGTCACGTGTGAGACTCAGGTTCCTTTGGCCTCGACTACCATGCGAGAGTTTGGTAAGGTCCATGCCCTCAGCGAGTGAGAGCCTTGTGACTGGCAAATGATGATGATGATATTGGAAAACAAAATTAAAAACATCTATAATATTGTTTTTGATTTGTGATTAAATCATTTTTTACTAATTAAAAATTAAAAAACTCGGTTCATTAGTTTTGGCACACTGTCTGGAAATGCTGACACGTGTTCATTCAAATGTGTATGACCCTGATTATGGAATGAAATTGTGGTTCACTTTGATAAAAATATTTGCTTATTTGTACTTACATAAAACGTTTGCGTTTTACGTTTGAGTTATTCATAATTTTTATTATGATAACAATTATAAATTATGCATATATAATATATATTCTAATTTTTTTTCACGGCGACAGTAAATTTTATCCGATTCGTTCAGTATTTTCATTATATCATTTATTTAATCCTGCTCATAAATAAACATTCAAAAATCGTCCTGCGTTATTTATTTATCCTGATTCCGTTGATTTATACAGATTGAACGCACGCTCTCGCACATTCTATGATTAATGAAAAACGCAAACATATCCATTTGTTTATTTTGCGTATAATTCTCTTTGGGATTTACATACAAATCGTACCGTCGGTCTATCCGATGTTTGACTTTCATCCTATATATTCTCTTGGTTCAACATCAATCTGATCCATTACATATGAAGTTATTTCGGTTCACTTCTGTCATGGTTACATATGCATATGGCGCTTCACCAAAGCACTGAAGTGTAAATATTGACATTTCACCGGTGAACGGAAATGCAATCAAATACTAAATTATTACATGTACACGAATTCGAAAATATATCCGGCTTTAAATTAACATAAAAACAGATCAAGGGACATAAAATATTGAACAATTGGACTAGTGAGTACGCAAAAATAGTGATTCCGTTTTTTTTTTTATCAAACCTTGTATTTTATGGACATAAAACTATTACTAACTATTACAATTTACCTTCGTTCTATTATTTAGTAATATATATGCTTTGATTTTTTTTAAACGGCATTCTCTCTGATTTACGAAAAAAATTCTTCGGCGTAATTTTAAATAAATTAAATTAATATTAAATAGTAACATTGGAACTAGAGGCTGAGAGAACAAATAATCAAAGATCAAGAAAATAATGCTACTAAAATAAGCAAATAATGCCATTAAAGTATGAAATAATATTAATAAATTATTATTAAAAAATTACTTGAGTTTTATTCAAGAATATGGTCTGAAAAAGAGACAATACTTTCAAATATGTGTAAAAAAATTTTCATTAACAACAATTATCGTTGCAAATAAATCTGTTGATTGCGCTTCAAATTGTGAAACTTAAAGAACTGTATTAGGATGGAGAAGAATGTTAAAAAAGTGGTCGGCTTTATCAGACTTCTTATTTTAATCAACGAAATTGGATCTTATATCTATTCAGCCTTGCTTTGATGTCAATTATAATTAATGATCACGGAGGAATATACATTTTATCTCTATGTTTACAGACACATATTAAAAAAAAACTATTATCATTGGATCATACTTGAATAGAAACACATATTATATCATTTATGATTATGTCTTTTACTAGGAAAAATATGGTGTGGTGCGATTGTTTCTAGAAAAGATATTTGATAAAATATCGATAGATCATAAAAAACATGACTGGCCATTTACAAATATTGTCATTCAAATCTAATCATTAAATATTATAGATATAATATATCTGATCAATATATAATAAATAACAATTTAACGTTTCCTATAAATGGTGCATTCGAACTTATATAATTATTAAACACGTATGTAACCAGATTTAGTAAATATTTAATAAGATAAGATTTTATATTGATACATGAAACATATTCATGTTTAATTTTATAGAGATATATATCTAGATTAATTTATTTTGAATTATCAATCGATCAAAAAGCATGTTTTTCCAAGAAAACTCATTATATCAATATTATTTGTAAAGTCACGTAATACTCTTACATATATGTGTGTTTAATTGAATGTTATATAAATAAGTAAAAATGATTAGAAATTATGTGTACAAAAAAATATGTAATATACGTCGAAATATGAGAAATACCAGTTAGATTAAAAGTAAAACAGGGGCATAATCACTATTTATTATTCCTTCTAATCAGTCGGTAGGTTTACTTTTTAGCGAAAACTATGAATTCTAAGATTTTTTTATCATAGTTGGAAATATGAGTGTCAGAGGCCAATTGTTCCTGCATCTTTAAAAGAAATATCCTATACATAAATGTAGGGTTGCTATAATTGGAAACCATTGATACAGGACGTTTAAGTGCTATCTACACCCATCCCTCGATTTACGCGGGTTTTATTTGCGATGTTATATAAACCGCATTATTTATTTATTTATTTGACAACGATTAATATATGGTATAACATGAAGCTTTTAAAGCCCCAGATAAATAAAAAATAATAAAACATTCGGTGGTTATGAGTATCTTCCTCTTATATACTCGCTGGCCAGAGAAATCCCAATTTCATAGTTTCCCTACATTTTTAATGTTACCCTACGTTTCATGTCATTTTTACACTGCTTTTTAATTTCTGATTACGGATTCATGATTTTGTATGAGCTCCATGTCTTGTTTTTCTCGCTTTTCATTTACGCGGCTTTTTCGTTGAATGATATATTGCGCAAATTAAGGGATGGATTTAAATAAAACATGATAAAAGTGTGTAAATAAGGATAGATTTTACCTTCAGGCAAGACTAATCCTTTTGGCCCCAGTCATACCTAAATTGATTAATTAAATAAAGTTGAATTTACTTCCTTAAATATATCAATTTCTTCGTTAACTTAATTATATTTTTTTTTGACAATTCTTTTTTAGTGAAATGAAAGTCATCAGCCTCCACCCCACCGCTCTGTTGTCCAGCTTCACTAAGAAATTTTCGGAATGGTCACCCATCTGACCAAGAAGTTCAGTATAACAAATTATTGCGGTACAGAAGGTAACGGAAATCACTGCACTATATATTCCCATGAAAACCATATCCATGGTCCTCCATAAGGGAAATCATGCACATGGTCACTATCCTCAGAAATAATTGAAAGTAAATTAATAGCTTATATAAAAAAATAAAAATAATATCAACAATAATATTTAATCGCTTCACGACTTAAAAAACAAAAAAAAATATAAAATTGGAATTAAATTATTTTAAAATGATAATCAAAATTCCACTGATAACCTGTTTCTTTCGTCCAACTATTGAGTTAATATTAGGGAAAATATTTTTCTCACATTTGCATTGTTGGCGGAAACGGCAATTACGTATTCGCATAGTTTTATTAAACATCTGACTTCTAATTTGTATCTACAAAAAATATCGGCCAATTCTGTTTCATACTCAATTTCTTTTTTCTAAATAATCTTTTAGTTATATAAAGTGATTGTATAGAATATAAGTGTTGCTAATATCAAAGTTTCTTACTTTAAAATATGCAATAGTACATTATATTTCTTCCCATTTGGTTGAGAGTTATCTAGTCAAAAGCATTGATTTTTTTCAGAATTAGTGAAATACGGTCCCGTATATACAGGATGTATGGCAACCAGGAAAATGGCCAATTGGCGCATTGAATTAACTGAATAATCTGATAACTAACAAATGCCATCTATCAATCGCCAAATAAATAAATGTTATAAAATCTATGTGTCAACTACAGAACTCTAAATAATTTTCAGTAAATTGAATTTTAATCAGATATCGCTTGGATACACAATATATGCTTGACATTGTTATTAGTATAGTTTGTAATGTTAACTAAAATTTCATCTATTCATCGTCATATGAATATAAATTTATATTTATATTGAGAAATAGATTTTCTAATTTCTTGGATTGATTTTGCAAATAATATTAAAAATATAAAAAAAATAATGATATTTATATATTAAAGATATAATTGATTGTTTTGAGAAATTATTTCTACAAAAAATAAAATAAAATACTAACCATGCAGTGTAAAACGGCATTTTTTATTTTTTTGTAAACAAGATTGTGACTATTGAAAGATTTATTTAGTGTTGATGCTAACTCTATAATAAACATTAAACAACGACGGTAAATCGAGAGAAAAGTTACTTAAAATATATTTATATGTTATAATGTATATTTTTTGCCAGCTTGATATTGTTATATGGTGATTTTTCTCCTTGTGAAAAAAATGGAAAATGTGATAGTATTTGATTAAAAATATCAACGTTATGTTCGGAGGTGGTCTCCTGTGATTTCTTCTTGATGCAAAAAATGAAAAAAAATTAGAAAGGAGGATGTTTTACCAATATTAAAGAGTTTAATAAAATAAGTGTGTTTATGATGAAACCGCGTTGATATGTGAACTAGCGTAGAACTCAGAACATATAATTGAAGGAGATAATAAAGCGGATTGCGTAGGATTATAAAATAATCGATTTAGATTTAACAATAGCATGTTTTAAAATTAAGGCGAGCTGAGACTGAAATAGTCTGTATATAAATAAATAAATGGTTAGTTAGATACCAAGTGTTTGTGTTCGGAAAATTAATTGTACAATATTGAAATAAATTTGAAACAACCACAAATGAGATACATATATAAATATATTTAAATAGTTAGTAAGAGATACAAAATTCCAGAGCTTGCAAACAATTTAAAATATTTCATTTGATTTTGCTTTGTCCTCTAAAATTATTCTCGGAAAGATTTATATATTCTAATATCAAATATAATAAAAATAATATGATATTTTAAATTTAGGACTATAAAATATCGTACTCTTAAAAATATGAACGTCGTTACAATACGATACATTTAATCGAAAATATAAAGTACATTTTTATCGCGGTGGATATCTTGTCCCAGAGTAAAATGACAAAGGTTTACAGCGTCATGAAAACAATAAAACGGTTTAAGTGCCACTGAACCAGTCGTTCGGAAAGAAGAATGGATCAACCTTAGGCAAAAGGTTTTCAAATGTAACCCAAGAGGATGACACACACCGCAGACCCTGACCGCAAATGCGAACCAGGAACAAAATTAAATACGACCTACGCTCAGTAGAAACCTCAACCTTGTTAAAAAAAAGTTATTCGTATTTTATTTTTAATTTTAAAAAAGGAGAAATGAAATTTTCCCACGTCCACGATAATGTTTTATATATAGATTATGTATCAATTTAAATCGTAATTTCATAGGAACGTACACAACGTATACGTGCCGAGAATATTATTAGACCAACGCGTATCTTACCCCCGTAATATTTTCCATTTTCTTTTCATACGCCGAATCTAATTTGGAAATATGAAAAAAAATATATATAAATTACAGTACTCGAGTTGAATGTAAATATATTCCTTAAATTAGGTCAATTTATATCAAGTACGTTATTATGAATAATGCGTACGAATTGGTCAGCAGTTACGTTTGACATGCGAAATAATTGATGGCCAAAGGGATAAAGGATAAATTCATATGCCCGGGGGGTAGCATAAAACATAATGAGGTTATATGCGATTGAATTATGTAATGTAATGGCGAACATGTTGTTGAAATTGTCGGCGAAAAGAAATATATATTGAATCCTATAACGTTAATAGCCCGCGGGTAATAGACCATTTCCGCGAAAACCGTTCGTGAAAACAAACAATGAAAAATCTATTTGGAAATTTTCAAGACAGAGGGGAAAAAAGAGGCAATTTCCTGTCTGTAATATTAGCATATATTATAGAAATAATTTATATGCATATTACGGAAAAATGCTCGCACAAAATTATAATGTGCGAAGATAAGGAAAAATATTAAATCAAAATGTAGTCATGTATTTTATCGCTAATACTCTCAGAAGCTCGATCTATCGTCGCCATATGTTTATGCTAAATAGCCAGGCTATTTAGCATATTTATATGGAATAAATACTTATCGGAATAAATACATAAATATAAATACTTATCAGCAGAGAAAGAAAATTATATTTTTAGAAAAATTTTAACCTAATTTTCATATGGAAATCGAACATATTATAAAATATGTAACCCTATAGATAAATATTAAATATAATCTAAGTATTTTATTAACAAAATCTTTTTTGATGAGGTACATAAATTACTAGTACATCACTGCAAATTAAATCATTTCTATGAAGTTGTACAAATGGAAAACACCCCAAGCATTTTATGTGAAGATATTGATGAATTCGCAAATATGCTGGAAAGTCCAAAATAACGTCTAAGGGAACGTCCAGGAAGTGGTTAATTAATACTATATATTGAAAATATTATTAGAGTTATTCCTGTCTAGTTAAATATCAACTTTAATGTTGTCGAAAGTATGAAGAGAATATTAACAAGGAAACTTTATAAAGGACGAATCCAGTATAATTTAATTGTGCATAATAATTTAATAAAAAAAAATACTCGGATGTAGAACTGTGAAAATTGTAAGCAAATAACGGGATAAGTTAAATTCCGGGCACCCAAAGTTTCTTTTTTTATTATTTTAAACAATTTCAGGAACAATAAAAATATGAATATAAATAATTCTATTTGAGGAGATAGGTAACAATTTTCTAATGATAATTTGTCGTCAAAAGCATTTATTAAAAAATCGTTATAAATATTTATTTATTTATTTTTTTGACTACGATAAATGAATAGCATGACAGAAAGATTCCAAAGCGCCATTCTAACATATAAAGATTTGATAAACATTTTTATACACATTTTTATTTATATATTATATATTTATTTAAAGACTGTAAAGATGCAATTAATATTCC
>JAGXCT010032765.1:0-24160 GCA_022495035.1 Philopotamus ludificatus
CTTACGACGAATTCGAATTACGACCAAAGTCCAGGAACGTATCTCGGTCGTAAGTTGAGGACAACCTGTAGTATAATGAAAAAAAAAATGTGGTGGTCACTTCAAGAACAAATGACTTAGACTTTGAAATATTATTTTTTGCAAAACGATTATTAATTAGAATTCAAGCACATACCCAGATGCATAAAAAACAAGTTACCAAGTGCATTTTCATAAATATCGAAAATACAATTTATGCAAAAACGCATACAATAAGCCGTCGTCTAGCCACTGAAAAAATACAACAAAACTATCCTGGACTCTGTCTAAGTGTCTTGTGCAGACGAAAGTCTCAACCGAAACCCAGCTCGTCGGAAACACACTCTCATGATGAAGATTCTGATTCATCAAAGCTGCAAACCGCTGAACTTCTGCTCCTGCTAAGTCAGGAATTCTTTGCATCATCGCCTTTACACCTCCGAAGACCATCTTCGCCGTGAGATGACACCAGAGAAGCCGCACGCTAAGCCTGGACACATCGGACATCTTCAGATTCAGTGAACATCGCACCATTGCACGATGCATCCATTAACTCGAATGTTCATAACAGGTATGATATAATTTATATAAATTATTAAGGTTAAGGTAGGGCAGGTGTTGTTCTGATAAGGATTCTGGGCTAGAATGTTGAACGGAAATTGCATATTACAAATCCGAACTATGGAGTCATTAAGAATTTTGAGTCACTATATAAAGATTCGATAAAGATTCTAAAGATGCAATAGAATTGAGTCTAACTTCCCCTCCCCCTCCTGTGTCATAAAGAATTCCCTGAATTCATAGTTTTTGTCGGATGATAAACCTATCTGAGTACTAACTTACCTCAGTCGTGGTTAACTTACGTTATCGTAGTAATATGTAGGCTACCTACAAGCCATGACACTGGTTAATAAATGCGACAGAGAGTAAATTGGCAACAGCTCGTCAAAGGCAGACTGCATTTTAGGTAGCTTGTGGAGGAGGCCACATCCTACCCTGGTATGTAGGGCCGAGAAAGAACAAGTGTATGTGCGAGAGGTGTCAGTAACTAATGATTATCTGAAATACTGTTAATCCGCTATTACATCTTCAGAGCCCTAATTAATACAGTTCTATGTTTAATAAATAAAACAATTTGGTTAGTTTAGATTGTAACTCTTTTTGTTACAAAAAAAAGTTTTATTTATTCGAATATTACCTATTTATTATATCACATTTGTCTAATAGTAACTTGTATGAACAAAATGTTTTATTCTATGGATAAAATAGATTCGAGGCTCGCTCCCGTGCCCGCGTCTAAAATCGGTCCGCCCAGATAACTAATGGGATTCTTGAACACTCTAGAGCTATCGTAGAATATTGTCTGCGGTCTTATGATAATAGGTCGCTTTGGTTTCAATAATTGACGACTCTCTAGTTCGGGAGAACCTGTGAAAATGTAACAACGTTATTATTTCAAAATTAATATAATAAATTAATCATTAATAAAATAATTCAATAACCTCTCTGCAGATGAACTGGTGCCATATCAGTTAGATTTTCTAGATCGTCTTCAATTTCCTAGAGATAAAGAGATCATTTTAGAAACGCACATGTTAAAATGTATTTACATCGTATCAATCTATCAATTGATCTATATTCTGTCTCATTTATCAACCGTATCTTCCATTATATTTCGTTGATCTTTTGTATGAGATTTTATAATTTCATATAACGGACCAACTAATACGGTTTTTGTTTTTTTTTTTTCCTTTTTAACATATAGTACTTTTTATCTTTATTTACACATTATTTTCTTTATTTCAATATTTTTTACTTTTATTTTGTTGTTATTTCATATCTTGAAATTATGTTTTTTGTTTTTTTTCTGACTATTCTATTTATGTTTTTATGCGTGATTGGCGACCTGGGTTATTCTGTAATGCCAATCACGCATTGTCTTTAAAATAAAATAAAATAAATAAATAAATATTTAGTATTGTATGTATTATATTTATGGTCAAAATTAGCATCACACCAGTGTCACATGTTAAATGACAATAAATTTGCATAAAATATTATATTTTTATTATTCATTTTCTCGAGTAATAATTCACATTTTACGTCAGTGACGATAGACGCTCACTTTTGCATAATTCTTGCAGAGACAGAATACAAAAAAGTATGAATAAATAATTTAAAATATTTTATTTATTACTACTGTTATTCATTTATTATACATGATTGTTAATTTGAACAGAGCCCACCTTTGATTTCTGCGATTTGTAGAACTATGTTAGGAATGTAAGGAATCGTGAAATAATAATATATATTTTTCGGAAGATGTTTCTTGGAAATTGGATAATATGGAGTAAATGAGACATCTTAAGCGTTAGTCGCTAGGAGTTCGTTGGAGCCGTGTTCGTCAATTTTGTATGGTAGTGGTGTTGTGAGTGTGGGAGGCCCCCTTGCGGCTTTGCGTTGAGGCCTCTGCGCTACCTGTCGTTTAGAAATGATTCACATAAAATAAATTGTTTAGTTACACCATAGCATATGACAGAGAAAACACATTTTAGTTGAAAACATTTAATTATTGTTCGTTTAAAAATTATAAGTTGGTTATTATTAAGTACGTCCGATTCTCTTTTTGCGTAGAGAATATGTTCCGAAATTCACCATATAAAAATATATACGTAACTTAAATTCATTTACTTCAAATACTTCAAATCTATTCATAATTCCTTAAAATAAATTTAGAGTAAAACTAGCAGAAAATTGAGACATTTTCCATAATACCTTGTATAACATTTTGTATTTATGATGATTCATTTGTTTTGAATACAAATTGAGAAATTATTAGAACAACACACAATTTATTTAATTACGTTTGAAATGTAAAGTACATTTAACATAGTGGGTTTTCATACTCGATAAACTTGGCATAAAGAGTGATAAGTCTGTTTTAAAACTGTAAAAAGAGAATTGGAAGTACGTATGTCATAATACAAATGTTTTTGTTAAAATATTTCATAATGCAATGTGAAATATTTTATCAAAATTGATATCACCAATTTTTTTTATTTGTATTTTTCTTTGGTTATATTATGTTGAGTGATAAATAACTTTCCTTTTTTGTATCATAATTTTATTTTGCTTTAGAAAGTTTACAAAATTAACCGTCTCTTATCGATCTCCTTCTCATAAAATTTGGTGGGTTTGGACTGAAAGAAAATATCGAGGGCCTGATTGACTAATAACTAATAACTTGACTAATAAATTTTCTTGTAATGAATATTGGCTTTAGGGTCTGGTAGGGGTGGCCGATCCTTATCCAACCATTGTCTTTATCAGAAGTTATCAGAAGAATCAGAAGTTATTTATGACTCAACCTAATAGTTTGTTTTAAAATTACTAATATTCTTTAGTACTATCATTATGATAATATTGCAATAATGGATTTTTGTTACCAATTGCCAGTCTAAATCAAGTGACTCAATAAGCGGAAAATCTATCTCATGCAATTTTTAATTATTTTTGATTTATAAAATGCTCTGAAAATAATATTATTACATGCAAGGGTAAGAAAAAAGATAATAAAAACAAAAATGCAGCTTATAAAGCATTAAAGCTGAGTTTAAAGATTTATTAATATAGAATTGTACAATAATCATCATTAAGATATACATTTATATGGTTGTTAGGTGATTCTTTATATAATAGGGTGAGGAATATTAGGTGAGGATGTGAAAAAGTAATTTTATACATAAATTATAAGAATAATAGTAAGATGAAATTAAATAGTATTAATTTTATTTACAGTCATGCTTGTTAAACATACATGTTCAGTTGGTTAAGGATCACACATCATGCAGCATGCGTTGGAAGTTCAGAATTCGTCATCGAATCTGTTATATGTGGGTTTTCCAAAGTCGAGTTTGTCAAGGTCGCATTCACTAATGGAAGATAGAGGAGCACGCTTGCTTACCATTGACGGTACCGTCTCTTCGGTGGCTAATGTTGCAGGTTGTTCTAAATCCACCTCGGTGTCTGACTCAGAATCCATATTGTCCGCATCGATTAATTCTTTGTCTAGTGATATCAGCTCTGCTGATTCCGACAGCGGCTCCCAAGACATTTCTCTATCAACTACACTATCTAAATTATAAAAAAAATGATAGAAAGGTATATATAATTAATTAATAATATTATATTGTAATACCTCTAAAGCTGATTCGCTTGACATGTGGAGAAGGTGGTTTATTATCATTCGTGATATTGTTACTAGGTTCTGTTTCATTAATTACAACAATAGGTATTGATACATCTGTCAACGAATTCGTGGGAGACGTATTGGATAAACTAGCTCCATTTACTTTCACTCCCGTCACAGGTTTTATGCCATTTTGCACGGCGATTGTTACATTTTTTTTAGGACCAGTTGAAATATTTTCTTCAGTCGGTATCTGGACAACGAAATAAAAATGTATATTATTAGTTAAAATCGTTTAGATTAATTATTTATATTTGAAAATTAAAATTACGGCACCGGTTTATACGTGTGAGATCTTAATCCGAGTCCGGGAGATTCATGAATTTTTGTTGCATGCTCTCTACTTCGTATAATACTTTCATCCGTTTCTCTTTCCAATCTATCTTTGCGTTGTTTATTATTCCTCCACACCTGGAATAACATAAATTTAATGCATAAACCCACAATAATATAAATGAGAAATATTTTTAATTACCTCGTATGTACAGGCGATTACTATGATCACAAATATCGATGTAAATATAA
Source organism: Philopotamus ludificatus (assembly GCA_022495035.1). Classification (NCBI taxonomy): domain Eukaryota; kingdom Metazoa; phylum Arthropoda; class Insecta; order Trichoptera; family Philopotamidae; genus Philopotamus; species Philopotamus ludificatus. The sequence continues at coordinate 4,793 of JAGXCT010032765.1, forward strand.
TGAATACAATATTCGTGCTTTCTTCTTCAGTCGATGCATCTGGATATAAGAATTTATATGGAGTACGTACAGGTGGATCTTCTACCCATGTCTTATCCGTTGCCTGTAAGAAGTTGTGAAAATTACCGAACAATTTCATTAATCTCACATGCAAGCAAAATTCTACTGCACATCATTAACCAACGTCTGAAACAACACACTAGTTGGCAAATACATCAAGAGCAGGCAGGCTTCGTAAGAAGAAAAGGAACCCGAGAGCAAATTCTCAACATCCGCCAAATCATTCAATCAACCAAGAAGAGCAAAGAGTTCAAAATACCGGTAGTGATGTGTTTCATAGACTACAAAAAGCTGTTCGATTGAATTGGAATTGTTTGTGGAAGGTGCTAGAAGAAATGGACGCATCGTTACACATTGTACAAATAGAGTCGAATTCGTCGGAAAAGTTTTTAGTACTCAAAGGGGTGAGACAGGGCTGTATACTCTCTCCAGACCTAATTAATGGGGAGTATAGCAGGTAAAAAAAATTCAAATCTAAGGTATACTGATGATACGACATTGATGGCCACCAACGAAGAAGAAATGACTGATCTGCTCAAAAGATTTGTCTGCCAAAGTAAAAAACTAGGACTCGAGATCAATAATAAAACCAAGCTGATGATAGTCGACAGAAGTAATCAGCTTTCCAGAACTGGAGAGAGTTACAGAATTTTTATATCTTGGATTACCACTTACGGGTAACGGAAATTGTGAGCCAGAGATAAGAATAGGAATGGATAAAAATGTGATGTCAAAGCTATCGACAATTTGGAAAAACAAGAAGATATCCAAAAAGACAATAAACGTTTAGTGCAGAGTCTGGCATTCTCAATTTTCAATAACACCGCAGAAACCAGGACCATAAAGGAGAATATGAAAAAGAAAATTGACGCCTTTGAAATGTGGTGCTGGTGACGCCTGCTGAGAATACCATGGACCGCTAAATGCACAAATGTGTCTGTCCTAAAACAAATGGGGAAAGCCAAAGAAGACTGACTTTCTACCATATGTCTCAAGAGGATTCTTCGATACTTTTGACATCTCGTCAAAAGAAACGATAGCCTGGAGAAGTTCGTGGCTCTTGGAAACGTACAAGGACGAAGAGGAAGGGGCAGGACGCCCACCCGCTGGAGCAACTAAGTGATGACCGCCACAGGTTCTATCGTAATATCTGCGATGCGGGATGCAGAATGCAGATAATCCTGAAGAGACTAAACCAAGAAGATTCGGAACAAGAATAGTCACGATCCTAAGATATTAGGGTGCCGACTAAAGAAATAGTAAGAAATTATTAAATATAAATTTTAATCTAATATTAAATTATAGATGTATTATTAAAAAATAACTTACCAAACTTTCATTGTGGATATTAAGTATGTTCTGCAATTGCAAATCTGGCGGTAGATCGAATCTTGTAGAACATTGAGCACTACGAACACCTTGAGAATTTGTAACGATAACCTTTTCAGCTCCATTTTTCGTAAACAACATATATTCTTCTAATGGCTTCATTGTGTAATCGTTAACCGATAAGAAAACATCTGAAAAAAATTGATTATAAAAATTAAAAATATTTTAAATGAACAATTTAGTTTGAGAACTCACTCGAGAGACATCCGCTATATCCTCTGTACATTGAAAATCGTGAATCAGTAGTGTTCAGTCCTCCAATTTGTACTTCGTTTGATTCTATACCTGGAGCTGATTTTGCATTTTGAACTGTCGGATTCAACGGTTCAATCTGTACCTCTGATCTGTCGATGAGCAATGATGCATCAGAACCATTTCTTGCATAATAGAATGAATGTCTGGCACCTGAAGTAATTTGAGCATAAGTATATGATGATATATTATTTTTATTTAGTAGTGTAATACCGTTTAAAAAGTTTCGATCTTTAATTTCAGCGACAAATGCTGACCCTTCTCTATCTTCTTCGAATTTCAAATGTCCGTCGGGAGTAATAACAACCAGTAAATAATAACTGCGTCTAGAGAAATAAACAATAAATAATACTGACAAAAATACAGATATTATAATCGTTAATTATTAAATAATTACAGATTTTCAGTTTGTAGCAGTAGCAGGACTGTGTTTTTCTGACGTACATCACTGCTCGAAAATGCAAGCTGAACTTTTATCTGAAAAAAATATAAATAAAGATAATAATAAATCATTTAAAACGTATATTTTTAAATTATGTTACCTCTTCGACGGGTCCTTCAAGAATAAATTTCCTTTGAAGTACGCTTTCTCCGCTAAAATCGGCTCCTTTTTCTTCCGAACAAAATTCGCCAAAATAGCTTGTATGCTCGCAATCACAAGAACTTTCTTGACGACTAAAATCCTCTTTACAAATGCCATTGTTTTTACACGGCTCCAAATCACAGCGCATATTGCAATGTGGTAATACACCACTGAGATCTAAAACAATCGATTTAACATTAATAAAATGTAAACGTTATAATTTGGAGTTCTAAATATATTGAATACCATGATCTATATTTTCTTGAGCTTTCAATGGTAGATCTACCACATGATTTCCAATTTTCAAACCACGCACGCAACCTACATAACCACGAGTACCTTCACCCCCCGCATTTCCTGGTTGAAGTAGTTGCGAATCGGTACCGCCAAGATTGATTTGAAAATAGTCGGCCGGAGGTGCCGGAGGCCTTTGCGGCTTTAACATTTCTAAACGATAATGATACGTAATTAAATGTTCTTGATGTGATTTAATTTGTTACATATTTTTCTTACCAGCTTCAGGATTTATCCACGGTTTGTTAGAATATTCCGTTAGTAATAGAGCTGTTTTATTTGTAGTTGAATTTCTTTCATTGACGTGTAACGTCGTTGAATTTTCTTCTCTAATGATGGCAATCTGTATACTCTCTCCTCTATTTAAACCTTCGTACGATACGGATATATTAACGATTTCGTTTCCGTAATTGAATAAATAGACTACTTTATTTCCTTTCGATATGTACAGATGGAAGAAATTATTTAAATGATCGTTGGCATACAAAATAAGTGCATCATTATCGTATGTGCGAAGATTCAATAATAGATTTTCAAACATCATTTTTTTCAATCTCGTCTTTTCTTCAATAGTTGTATTTGCTGATAAATAGTTTTTTCTCAAAAACGATTCCGGAGTTAGGAACGTTAACGCTTTGGTGTTGATATCTAAAATTTGAATGTTAAATTAGATAGTAGATTTTTAATGCCAATTTGTAGTTATATGATTCTTACTAATTTCACAATGAACACCGAGATGTGCCCATGGATTCCGACATATGCATTGAAATGTGGACCAAAGTTCTTTGCATGTTGCTTTATTTTGACATGGATTCGATACACACGATGGTTTACAATCTTTTATGATTTCTGACAAATGTACAGACATATAACTGTATATATCTAAAATTTCTCCATTAACAACTAATCCTCTAAAGCAGCCGATCAGACCTTGTTTGACAGCAGACTTCTTAAGAATATCGCTAAAATATATCAAATAAAAAAATAAAATTCTATCTTGACAGTAATATAATAAAAAGAATTAAGAATTTACCCAGTGGCTCCGCCAATAAACATAGAGCCTTCGAATGGTCCAAATTCTTCTTCCAATAGCAAGTTGACCATTTGGTATTCTGTATTGAGCATGAAACGAACATGATAGAAATTATAATCTATCCATATTTTATGCCACTCTCCACCATTCAGCTTTCGTTTTGAATTTATTACCATTTCTCTAGTAGTGCCAGTATTTAATGTGAAGTTGAATGTGAGTTGATAATCTAAATGAAATATATATTAGTTGATTAATTACTTTTTAATGAGTCGTATTTCATATATTGTTTCCTCTCTGTGAGGTAACTCGAGAAGAAACGTACAAGATTATCCCAAAACTATCTAGTTTCAAAATGAGTCTAGCATGATTGACTTTATCAAACGCTTTTCAAAGTCGTTGTTAGATAACGTCGACTTGGACCCCCTTATCAGTGACAATATATTTTTTTAATATCATTTTTAAACATACCACTCGTTAATGCAACCATAAATGATGGATAGTTTGGTCTAATTGGCGGTTGGAAAAGCAGTATAGCGCTAGTTCCGGTTGTTCTAAAGCTGAAAGCTATGTCGCCCTTCCTCCATCCCGGCACCTCGATGTAGGATTGGGATGTTGTAAATGTTACAACATACTGTTGTGTATCTGGCAAATTACATTGTTTTAAAGAAGAGTCGAATAATGATCAAATTTATTATTATTAATATAACTTACTCGTTTCTACACATTCAAGTGGTCCCAGTGTTATTCGTCCTTGTGCATTTTCATCCAAATCTTTTTGTTGAATAAAAATCATTTCAGTGATACCTAAACTTTGTGGATCGCTATAATATCCTTCATCTGAATGCCATTTGTTTTCGCTTATATCACAGTTACACGAGAGAGATGATTCTATACAGGTTCTATTCACACCGCATGGACAGGAACCTCTGTTATAAGATATATATATAATTAATTCATTAATCGTAATAAACATAGTTATCTCATAATTGAGAAAATTCTGAAAAACCTCTTAACATTTCCTAGATAGTCAACGGTATCATTCCTCGCCGACGATATGAACCATGTTGCACTGTGCAATTCTAATGGAGCCATGTAACAATCATATTTAATGTATTGACTACAATATAGCGAATGAGATATCAATTCTTGCAACATTTCTGCTGAAAATTCTCTATATTTAATGCTGAAACGAAAGTCTTCATCTCGAGCCGAACGTACATCCTGTAATCGTTTTCATAAATGATATATCTCGTTTATATATTAAATAATAATGATTTATCATACCACTTGACTCGGAAGATTGTGTGCCACAATAGTTTTAGTCGCATCTTCAGACGTCTGGAATTCACATTTCACATGTGCCGGTGGAAATCGTCCATTACCGTCAATATCAATTAAATATACATCAGGTTGAGTATAACCAAGCAAGGCCAATTCCTCACAAGTCTTACGAAATTTAGCAAAGTGACAATTTTTACCGATATATCCTGTTCCGTTACAATCACATACAATTCTATCGTCGAGCACGGAGCATCGGCCTCCATGCTCGCATGTATTCGGTCTCAGACACGGATCGATAAAGTTGCAATTATCTATTGCAACTTCTCCGATGACCCGTTCAGTTTTTATAACGTACCTTAAATATGTTAAATAAATGTAAATTATTATTATTACAATATATATATATCGCAATAGACGATGAGTTAAATATAGTTTTGCGTTAAACTACAAATCCCACCGCTGGATGCAATCAATTACCGTGGCTCTATAAATACACCATTGACCTTAATATCTTTCATACAGCCAACGAGTCCCAAGTTAGCTGATTTTAACCCACTGCCTATTATTACTTTGTCGGCTAGATCAAATTTTAAACCAAACATTTTTGTTTCTTTATTTTTGAAATCCACAGCCAATTTGATTTTTCCGTCTTTGTATTCTAGCTCAACAGTATGCCACGTGCCGTTGGTGTTATATTTTACGGATGTGCGATGAGTTACATTTTTATTAGCATCAGGAACTAATTCAAACCGTATTTCTTCTTTCACTATGCGAACCTAATTTCAAAGTCAACATTTTAATATACAATCATATTTAAGATAAATATTAGGGGGCCCAAAAAGTAATCAAAATTCCTTCAATGAGTTCATTCACAGTTAGTTTGTGTCGAGACACGGTTCCGCAAACACGTAAGTTTTGTTATTACGTTAAAGCTATGAGTGTAAATTTATTTTTTCGGTTAAAATTTTTTTGTATTGTATGTTATTTTTGTTTGATCAAGGAATGAAGGGAAACGAAGCAGTGAAAACAAACGATGACCCGAAAAGGACGACCCCAAAAATTAGATGATGATACTCTGTAGGCAATGGTGGATCCTCGTCAAATAATGGAGGAATTTCATTCAAGATTGGCTGTTCATGGTCAACAGTTCAGGAACATCTTCGTCGTATAGGAAAATTGTACAGGCAAGGAATTTGGGTTTCTGATGAATTGACTGACGGAGATGGAGCTCGATCAACGGCGTACCATCTACGCGTCTCTCTTGTCTCGGTATGAAGCCAATCCCATTTTACGGCGAATTGTAACGAGATGAGAAGTGGGTGCTATAAAATAATCTTGTACGAAAAAAATGGCTTTCTTCCGGAGAGGTACCTATTCCGACCCCTCAATATTTCTAACACTAAAGAAGGTCTTTGTTTGTGTGTGGTTGGATTTTTCTGGAATTATACACTATGAATTGTTTGAACCTGGTCAGAACGTACAGCGACAGTGTATTGTGAACAACTCGGGCGAATAAAACAAGAGCTCATAAAAAAACGATCTGTTTTGGTCAATAGTAAAAAAAGATCCTTCAACACGATAATGAGAGGCCTCACAGGAAAAAATAAGGGTGCGTGGATTGCAACTTTTAGCTCATCCACCCTATTCACCAGAACTCGCGCCGTCGGATTGCCACTTTTTCACATCATTAGAGCATATATTAAGAGGTTAAAAATTTAATAATGTTGGAGAAGTAAAAACGCTTGGAAAAGTTTTTCAATGAAAAATCAAACGACTTTTTTAAAAAAGGGAATCTCACAACTGCCTTTACGCTGGCAAGGTGTTGGAAAATGATGGAAATTATTTAGTTGACTAGTATTTAAGATTTTATTAATAAATAAATGTTTTTCGCCAGCAAAAAAATTTTGATTACTTTTCAGTCCACCTAATATTATACATTTTTTAACATCATACCTCCCAAAATCCAGTTCCCGTCGATGATAATATATCACTATAAGCCAATACAGCCATGTTCTGTGACGTTATAAAATCAAACGTTAAGTTTAAACTATTTTTAATGTTCAAAGGCCACCATATGTGAGCAGCGGCAAACGGATATGTAATCGGTATAACATCTACATCAGTCTCATAAAATTCAGGCTCTAAAACTCCTATGTAATGGACCTTCGGGTTTCCTTTCTTCAATTCGTACAATATTGATATATCATTGAAAAATACATATTTAAAGCTTCCAGCAAAATTGTTGTCAGACATCAGTCCTTTTTTATTATTAAGTTCCGGTCCGCCCCCAAAGTATATCTCCGGATCAATATACAGATGATAAGACGGTCCCGGTATTTCAAAAACTTTTACGTCTCTATCAACGGAAACGGTTACAATTTTATCGTATTGGTATATCGTCAGATTATTCCATCGGTTTGAATTTATATAATCACCGACATAACCACCGATAGGACCATCGCCAAAGTCCATCTCCACATAAATTGATCGGTTGTGCACGGATGCTGCTATATAGTGGTGTTTTAAAGTGGTCGTTTCTCCACTTGCATAGAACAGTGCCGAATTATCGAAGCGTGTCTGTTTATAATTGAAAAGTAAATGATGAATTTAATAAATAACGACAATATATTTAAAGTGATAAAGTATACTTTACTTTAAATATCATACTGATTTTGTTGACGGATGAATGGACTCTATCTTTCCAATCATAAACTCTGTATGATACAAAACTTGATCCACGCAATGTTAAAATAGTTGCAGCTGAAAATTTATTAATGTTTTCATATAAAATTATTATTGTTGGTATTTATGGCAATCTTACCATAAATATCGCATTGTTCTCCTTCGTATTTCATGCCAAAGCATTCACAAGTATAGCTGTTATAATGATTTATACATTTTGATCCAACAAAACATAAGTTTCCTCTCGTACGACATTTGTTTATGCAACCCTCGTGTACATTTTCATGCTTGGTTGCAATAAGGGGTTCTATCGGCAATAGATCTGATGCAGCCTTACCAGAACTCAATACTATATCGCTAATACAACCGACAAACGACTCTATAATATATTTTACTCCGTGTAATTTTTCTTCAGAGCTGAGTCCTATCAAAAATTTATATGGTTAATATTGTGTTATATTTTCATATCTTATTTCTTGAAATATATTTACCCCCAATTAAAACAACTGATGTGAGATTACTGGAAATTCCATAATTGGTGTCATGGTTGAGTCCTTTCAGATACACTTCTTCTTGTTGTTGATCTACTTTGGCGATGAGTCTCGCTCCGTGTACATCTATACGTACGACTACATTATGCCATTCGTCCTTGTTTAATCCTTGACCGACGGTTACCGATGTTAAATGTTTACCGAATACATGGACAACTGAGACAAAAATAAATTTGTTAATTTAATTCACTGTAATAAATAAGATTAAATATACCTTTTAATTGTCCCTTTTCTACAATAACGTATAAAGCGTAAGGTTCCATTTTTAATCTCGTAGGATTTTTCACATTATGATACACTAAAAGGCCATGTGGTAATCTTGTTCTAAATCTAAACGATATTTCTCTGCATAATCTGAAAAAAAAAATGAGATATTAATAATATCGAAATCGAGCCGGGGTAAATTATTATCGTACCTCAACTGAAATGTTTGTATAATATCTCCATCGAGTTGTATAAAAGTATTATCCTTTGCAAACATGAATGTTTTATGATGTCCAGTTTCTTCGAATGTGAGCTCTTTTCCACGTTCATGTCTCGGAACCGGTGGTAGAGTCGGACGCGGTGGAACAAATGTGAGTCGTGCAGTCGTCGATGTCGAAGTCGTTGTAGTCGGGGTAGATGTTAAATATGGCGGTAACGTATCTAAAATAGTATGCATGTTCGTTATGCTCTTTGTAATATTGATAAATATTCTATGAAAGAACTTAAGATGTTATTGTATATAAAGCATCATTACAATTGATTAAAAAAATCTATACATGTGTATTTTCACAATGGGATAGAAAATTATAATCCGATTAAAATTGAAAAGAAACATATTTAAATTGAAATGTGCTCTGAAAATTTTGGTGCTGGTTTAAAAAATTTAAACTGATATTGCAACATACATGAATCTCCGATGCAACGATGTAAGCATTCAGCTTCAGAATGGAATCTGTTTGCGGAATTGCCATTGCATCCTCCCCATACAAACATACTACAATTGCCGGGACCGCCTATAGTCCCGACATAATACCATCTATGCACAAATTGTCTACAGGGTCCTGCATCTGGATGACCAGTGCATAGTTCTGTAAATGAAAATTATGCATCTTCGTAATAGAATGATATTTGAAAAGCAAATGTTAGACGCTAAAGCAAACGGTTATCTGGTTCCGTTCAAGGTTTATATATTTCAATAGGGTAAATAATGAAACTAATTGAGTAAAGTATCAAGTTCGTTTTTAAAACCTAACGCATGACCTGAATACATAATTTTCTATAATTATTCACATCTATAGAAAGTGTTTTGTACCTCTATCCTCCGCTCGAGTATCAAAAGGCAAACTTCCGCCGACATCTTGTAGCGTGTAATTAAGAATAATTAAATAAATAATTGTGATTTTTTTCGTAATACTGATGAGTTCATTATATTTGGCATTGTACAGCATTATCTTTCCTTAGGAACTTCCTATAGACGTCCCAATGGTGGTATTTGATTATGCTTAGAGGCACCATGAAGATATTACATGTCTGAAAATCATTTGTTAAACATTAAAAGGACATTATTTTTATATCTACATTGTTTAAAGTAAATTCACATCTGGTATAACAAGCTCTATCTGGTTATTTCCGAAACTAACTCACAGTTTGGTCATGTGACTTGTGGTAATACTATTGGAATTATCAGTAATATGCTCCACGATAAATCTTAAATAAAACTAGATTTTTATTATTGTTTGAATGTATAAATATGGTTATAATGTTTTTATTGAACAAATTATTATAATGTTCTAATAATAATGGATAATCTAATCTTATTAAACTACACTTATATCTACATGGATGTAAATATATACAACGGTGGTAATACCGAACGAATCTTTGGATCTTTGTTTGCGTAAGATAATACGGCAATTGAATCTTGTTTTAAATAATACAGTATGTACATAACATGTGTGATTAACATTAAAAGATAAAAGCAATAATCCGCAAGCTATTAAATATACATGCACACCTATTTCAGTCGTGCCGAGCTACGTTATTAGGCACAAATTAGGTAGTACAATATAATAAATATTTAAACAGCTCAACACAAAAATAGTATTCAAAAAACTATTTTAAATCATAGAAAATTACATTGTTTTTAATAATGATAATGTTAAAAAACATAGATTAATAGTAGATGATTAATTATATTATCTTGACAGGTATTTTTTAGTTGTCTATTTAAATTTGAAGAACTATTTATTATCTAGATTTAATTTTCTGTAGCTCTGATTGTATAAAATGTTAAATACAATCAGGAAATTTATGTTTATAAATCGTATGTATAATTTTTTTTTCTATTACCCGATCCGTCACGGCGGTACAAAACCAAGGGCTCTGGCCGATGGTGTCTATTTTGTATTAAATGAATGTATGGAAATAGACCCCAGGCATTTCAAGTCGATATATTGATGAAATCTTCATCAATATATTGCGTCACATTGAGACATGTGTGCGGTTTCACTCGCACTTGCACATGCACAATGTTTTTTCTCGCACGCATCCGGTACAGAGCGAATAGAAACGCATATTAACTAAACTAAACTAAAAACTAAACAGTGGCCTTATAACCCTGGGGCGGGTCTTTGCCACCTGGAGGACACCTCCGTCTCAGTCATGATGTCATGACTGTAGACAGACGTTCTCCAGGTTATCTTGAGTCTTCAAATACGGGTCAGGTTGCCAGCCAAAGCCCGGGAACCGAGCTGTCACGTGCGGATTGTAACAATAATAATCAGACGAGGGTAGGGCCAATTCGTATTTAATTTACGGTCTGATCGGGTGCTACGGGCACCTCCTGTAGCACACACGTCACCGAATTGGCCTGGATAGCGGCCTGGCTCCTCATAGCTCCGTAGAATCTACGAAACTACGATTGTGCCCAACCACCATCGCCACCACGTCTAATACCGGCACGCGACAACACTCGATTTCATATTGCTGTTTTTTATTTTTTTTCGCAATGGCGGACAATAAAGGTCATTGATTATTTATAAAATTTATTCTTTAGACTTTCTTAGACATATACTAAGCGCTTGTGGCTTGTAAAATTTATATTAAAAGAGTTATTTGAGAAAAATCAAAAACTTGGAATAATAATAATAGACCCACCCCATAATAGAATAGGCTAGAATAATGGATATTTTTCTTAAAAGTTTGTGCAACGGCCTTCGTGTTTTTTTGTTGTTGGACAAAAAACATGCATGCACCCAGTTCAGCATCCCAGCTCTCAGGTGAGGCTAGGCCCAATTCTTATTTAATTTACGGTCTGATCGGATGCTACGGGCAGCTCCTGTAGCACACACGTCACCGAGTTGGCCGGGAAAGTGGCCTGGATCCTCATAACTCCGTAGAATCTACGAAACCAAGATTGTGCCAACCGCCATCGCCGCCACTTCCAATACCGACACTCGACTCTTCATAAGTCAGTTCATATTTGTTGTTCTCTTCTTCAGATGCTTTGTTCGTTTTCGGACGTGGGCGATCTATGTCTTTGTTATTAATTATATAATTATTAATTCTTCATGTAAATTTCTGTTTTTGGCGAGCCAGAGCAATACCGATCCAGTCGCCAATATTACGAAGCCACGAGTGCTTCATTCTTCTCAATCGCCGTTTACCTTCTACTTATCTGCAGAAGGCGATACTTTGTTTCACGAATGATGAATATTCAATTTTATGTGTTTTGACGGTGTCCAGAAGCTCTCGCTCCTTGTGAAGATTCTTGGCGTTTTTCGTTCATGGAATTTTCAACATTCTTCGGTATCACAACATTTCAATCGCTTCCAGCCGTTGTTTTCTACATCCTCGAAATGTTAAAGCCTTTTCTTAATCTCAGTCGCTCTTACGTTGTTAACTTCATCAGTGTTAATTATTTCCAGTGTCCTTTTACTCGATCCTGAGATCCATGTCGTCGGCGACACTACTTTAAAGTCACGCGTTCGCGAAGCGTTCTTGATTGGCGAGAATAGTGGAATTCCTCTCCGTTAAGGCGAACTACCTATCTCTTTTTTGCCATTGTCAGAGCCAAGTTAAATAGTTTTTATTTCCCTCCTGTTTTTGGGTCATTATTGAGTGGTCAAGGTAATGTTAAGACTCCGATAATTGTAGCATCGTCGTAATGTTCTTGGGGGTTCGGATCAGTCACGTTCTGTTGTGACCTACTGCATGCTGTTCGAGGCTCCACGGGACCACGATGGAGGGTTCCATCGGGTATGTGAACCTGGTCAGTAGCATATGATGAACTAGGACATTTGTTTCATCGACTTTGGGAGAGTTGAACCATACCATTTACCCTCTCCCTTCCCGCCTCTCTTAAACATTTCACTTTTTAAAATCACGCGTTACAAAAAAATTCGTTTGTCGACTGGTCGACATAACTCCATTCTGGGTTAATAATAATTCCCGAAATATTAGTCATTTAATGCATGGTCTTACTTAAAAAAATAATAAGTGCACGAACTTTTTGTCCTTATGTAATATTAATAAAATCTTATGATTAGTAAAATATAGATAAGGGCTATGAAGATATGACTCATATCCTGTAAGGACGCTGGCCTGAAGGATGTGTTAATCTTGTTGGCAGTTATCGCATTAATATTTCTCTCTTATTGGTAACCAGCGTACTTTACAATAAAGTATTCGGTCCAAATCGTTTAAATTGGATCGTTAGATACGAACGAAGTTTTGGTCCAGGCTTGTATTGGGCCCGGTCTGCGTATATGTCGATACAAAGCGGTTTGGCTAAATTCAGTCATCCTCGAATGTGATATCACCGAAATTGTCGCAAAGTACACTTGCACTCTGCCGCTGGATTGACAATAATGGAGCAAGTCCTAATAGCATAATCGTCACAATAACCCTCCAGCCGGTCCAATTGACTGTCGGACCGACTCGACGAGACGCGACCGTTGCAAAACAATACTTTCCAGTTTTGACAATGGACCAACACACAGTGATAGCGAAGGACCGTGAACTCTGAACCTGGAAGGATCCGACTTCACTTCGCATCAAACGAACGAATGTGAACGCCATTGATTCGGCTGTGGCAAAGCATTAAGTGTGGCACGGTAATGGCAAAGTAATAAAGTTTGACGAGAACGTCAAATATTTTAAATGGAGAACTAACACATTCACAGGGATAAAAATGAGCCTTGTGTGTCAAAGCGGAAGTTGTGACTGATGACCAGAAGTGCGTAGGATTCGTTGATTGAAGCAACTGGCGAAATCTGTCGTCCCGTGTAAAAATATGATATTGTACACAAAAAAATCCATATAGAGTAAAATAAACCATTTTTAAAAAATAAAATTATGCAATTGCTCATGACGTCATACATAATTTGGTTCCGAATCTATTTTGTATATACATAACATGTAAGCTGAGCATTACTAATATTAACTTATTTGTTATACTAATTTTCGCAATCGATATGTTTAGCACGTACTTCTTCCACTCTGGCTATGTGGATCCAAAATTTTAATGAAGAATGCGAATGTATCAAGTAGATATTAATGAAAAACTATAAAAAATAGTGATTATCAACCAATTGTTTTCAAATATTGGATGAACATATGTAGATCTGCTGAGAGGTATTGTCTGCCGAGCGTGTGAATCCATTAGTCACACTTCAATTCACTGAACAAAACCAGAATATTCTACAGTCGCTGTCATGTATGAATTTATATGACCCGTACGAAATGTGTATTTTATTGTTTCATTTTTTATTATTATTATTTTTATTTGCAATATTTACGAGGTATACTTGACCCTGACGTGTTTTGACATTGTAGCTGTATTGGATGCTTAATTTATTGTTGGCTGTCGAAAAGGTTTCACGTGTGTTGTGCACGTCAATTTTTTCCCTCTTTCCGGAGTTAAAAAAAACAACATAAAAACGATGTTTTGCCAACATTGAGCGTCATACTGAAAAGTGCTTTGAGTGATTCAGGTTGAAAAGATTGAAAAAAGCGCTGGAACATAACTTTGATGTATCGTCTTGGTATGCGGTTTTTTGTAAAGTTTCCGTCTTCCGTCTCTTTCCGTCTTCCGAGTTTCCGTCTCTTGGCCATTGCTGGAATTGGACGTACATCTACCTTGTTGGTATCGGATTTTATCCTCTTGACTGTGTCCAGGCAAGTAGGAGGGGGTTTGTTTCGGTTTTCGTTTATTCTCTTCTCTAATGCGTTATCTGCTTATAACGAGTCACGTGTGGCAAGTAGCAAGTGACCACACACACAAACCTATATAGATACACACAGGCATATATATGTATAATATATCTGCCCAAAACGAGTCTCAAGTCGCAAGTGATTATTAACCCTGTCGCGCAATAGCAATCCAATGGGAAAGACCTCCTCAGATATTGGTCCCCCAGAAAGAAGGAGGAGAAGCAGAGTATCGAGGATATACCAATTATTGGTAAATAGATTAGGGTTTTCCTTCCCAGGGTATACTGGCTCTGTGGTGAGAAATCCGTAGAGACCAGATTTGTTTATGCACATAGGGATATGTGTACGCATACATGTACATATTTTTTCAGGAGTCCACTATTTTGTTAAGTATTTATCAAAGTTTATTTAGGTTTTTAGTCAACTCCATGCAGGATTATGTTGACTATAATATAAAATATTGTTTATGAGATGCTGACCATCAATTGTAATGGTATGGTAGATAGGTGTCTTTCATTCCGATATTTTTTTTTAAAGTTCGACCTGGCGGTTACCCCCTCCCCCGGTAGGGGTTGAGAGGTGATAAATAGGTATTCTGAATCTCTGTGTTATTTGTAGCATGGTTGGTCTGCCGGCACAAAGAGGGGATTGCCCCTCCACAAGGCTAGTAGATCAACCTGCACCAGGATTACGTAGCCAACTAATGCTGTTCTTGGCGTGCTCTGAAGGGCGAAGGCAACTTCAACCAGCAACGAGCACGCGAAGTATGGCAAAGTAAAAGCCATACGAAATCATCATCATCTCAACACTATTGTGTTAGTTCTATCGGCCATCATCGACTTGAATGATCTTCATATGATTTATTAGTGTTCGCACGTAGATCACGTGCGAAGGTCACATGCTCCACTGGTTTCCATATTATTCTCTTATCCTTTCCGAGGTGGAACAATTTGAATGCTGTAAAAGCCATCGACAACTTATATCTTCACCACAATGGTATGAAGAAGGCTATACTTTTGTCTGGCTTGGTATGGTTATCTGAGGTATCTGATTTTTGCTGTTTAACGGGGACAGTGCAAGTTCTTTGTCCTTATGAAGAAGCTGCTGAGAACGATTTCATTCCTAGCGCGTTATACTTCGAATAGCTAACCAACATTATTTGGACAACGATGCTATAGTTTTGATATATTTCCTTAATAAATTTGAGGACAGATGATGGCAGTATAATTAGTTTTTTTATTTGTAGAGAAAGGATGCTGTTAATAAGAGGTCAAAGAAGCGGGTTACTAGTATTGATTCTCTTTATTACGGATTCTACATGAGGTCTCCAGGAGAGTTTTTTTTATCGAATATGACCCTGAGATACTTCGCTTCGGAATTCTACGAAATAAGGGTATTTTTAATCTTAATAATAGGCGGATTTAATTGTTTTTTTAAAGAGAAATATTGTTTGTGTCTAAAGGGCTGATTTGTATTAATCATAAAACTTTTAAAAGTTGTTTTTGTATTTTTGTATGTAAGTATTTTTGCTTCTACTATGGCTGATTATGTCATCGGTGTAAAGGGCCAAGATGGTATTTTTTTTTATTTTTTGGAATCGGGATATCGGTCGTGTATATCGAGAAATTCGTCGATGACATTCCTTGAAGATCTGTTTCCGAATTCTGCGATGCTACGTATGGTCTGTATTTCTATATGGTTGCGAGAGATGGATGTTGCTGGTAGCGAAAAATAACTGGCTGGAAGCGTTTGAAATGTGGTGCTATCGAAGCATGTTGAAGATTCCATGGACGGAATACGTCCAATATATAACTGTCCTTCAACTTCTTCACAAGGAGCGGGAGCTTCTGAACACCATCAAAACATATAAAATTGAGTACTTTGGACACATCATTCGTGGACTCTGCAATATTCGTAACTGGATCGGATTGGCTACTCCAGAATTATTCCAGTTCGCCAAAAACAGACAATTATATGGTGGAAAATCAAGGAGATCGCCTATGGGATGATCAAATAAGGCATCTGAAGAATGTGGGATCTACACAAGCAATATTCCGATGACAATGACATGAGTTAGATGTAATTCTTCGTATTTATAGGGCTGATTTCAGAAAACGAAGCAGGAAAATGCGACAGAGTAGGTGTACATGCATTGTCATGCAAGATCATAATCTCGAATAACAGTCTACTGCGTTTATGTAATCCGAAGTTTAGGTTCTTTATTGAGAATTTTATTGCGACAAGTATTATCAATTGTTGTATTATCAAGTGAGTAACTATCAACGGTGCTTGTTTAATTACTTTTTTTTCTTTAATTTAGTCCCTGTTAAGTGGCACAAGAGCGAAGATTCAACTTGAACATTTATTTATTTTTATTTGAAGATAGATGAATGGCATGTCAAAAAATTCAAACCACCACTCTCCCATATAAAGGATCGATAAAGATTTTAAAGATGTGAGGGTGGTGGGTTGTATAACTCACAATTATCACATGGCCAGTGTCATAAAGAATTTATAGAATTCATAGATTTCGTCGAAATGTTGACCTATCCGAGTATTAACTAATTATCATTACAGATTGTCTGTTTCTTAGTCATGAAGATGGCATATAGAAGATTTGTAGCGAAATTTAAAACACTTTTTAATGAAAATTACGGAAGTTTCTTAATATATTAACAAAATGTAGAAAGATTACGTCAAAAATGATTTATTAGTATTTTTTAAAATATAATCAAACGAAATCCTAGCTAGAGTACTGATAATTTTTGACTCATTCTCGTCTTTAACTTGAATAGCGATAATTGCGCTTGGGATTAATGTAAAAAACTTTTTATCCGCGTCGAAGAAAATAAATATATTTAAATTATTAAATTAATTTAAAGCATATGAACTCAATAAAATGCTAGACATATGTTTATTCTTGCTGTTCAAGCTTCATGCGGCGCACCGTCGGTGTTTACGGTTGTCGGGGCTGAATTGTCGTTTCGCAACCACCAAACACTTCCAAATTATTTCCACCCATCGTTAAAAGTATATTATATTAATTTCAATAACAAATTACACAAGAATATACTATAATTAAGCATTTATTATGTTAGCTAACACTGCGAACGAATACCACTATTTATATGTATATTTGCGCAAATGCATAATTCTGCACACACTTGATACAAATAACGTATGCACATATATTATTAATAGATAAAGTTTAGTTAAACAGTGTTACAAGTTCTAGTACAACAACAAATGCGGTACACTTTCGAGTAATCTGTTGACTTTGGTGATTTATGCTGGATTTATTTTAAATAGTATTCGCGGATAAAACATCCTGTATATTATTTCCGGGACGTTAATACAATTTGTGTCGTCTCCAAGTTCTTCACCTTTATGTTGAGTTTATCTAGATAGAATCTAGATCACAGATCCTAAACGAGTGCTACATACATAACATATTTTTTTAATATGTTCAACTAGCATTTAACATAGCTATGTCGATCATAAACATTCTCATATAGATCGATTTATGCTTATCATAAATATAATCATTCGAATCCACTTCTATCAAATCGTTCAAAATCATGAGTGGCCATAAGTCATGACAATATTTTTTTAAAATATGACCCAGATTGTAAAATGCAGAAATGATAAGATATTGCACTGGTAATAATTTCGCAATATATTCTATATTTTTTTATTGAATAACTTACGATTGTTCAGTGCAACGTTTCTCTTGAGTCCATTATCACAATGCACTTATGAATTCTTGATAATATAGAGCACTTATAAAGACTGATTACTTATAATAGAATATCACTAATCACTAATATACAATTTAATGTGAAGAGTAGATACGGACTGGAACTGACTAAAATTTAGAAATATATAATTATAAATAATTATAAACAAATATATGAGCGTTGTATTTTTGATTTAATTGTATGTCATCGTGTAATTATCAGTGGATGTAATTCTTGATAATGTTAAATATTTGTCGAAGTACTATCGATCGATGATATATGATTATGCGAGCGTGTGACAGATGAAACTATTTATTTATTTATTTATCAAAGAGAACCCGTAGAGACCGACCACTTCTTGATAAGTCGCGCAGAAGACTGGCTCGTTATCACCGTGCAGACACCGGTGTTTTATGCCGCCATTCAGTGATTCTAAACTTTTTACAACAAAAGAGCGTTTAGCTGAAACCAAACGCACAGTTTCCACAGATTTTCTAGCAATGTCGGCTGAAAAATATGAAACGCATGATTGATCGTTACAGTGTTGGCAAGTTAAGCATTGTACCGAAAGCGAACCGGATATATTCTCTTAAAATTATTGTTTGTGCGTCATCAGGTCGACACAATGACGCCGGTAACAAGCTGTATTATGCAAGTTTGAGGATTTAGATGCATTTAGAGAGACGTGATTTGGGCACATCTGGTCGTTGATGCGATTAGTCTCAGTCGCCGCTGTCTCTCGAGAACGTCGACGTTTCCGAGAATCGTCAATTTTGATAACCAAGGTTAATTTTTAATCTAGTTAAATTTTGTGCGTCATAGAAACCGAAAATTATACGGCGAAGCTGTGCAAAATTAATAAACGTTGTAAAATTAACGATTTAATTATTTTATGGCGGCGGATAAGCGGCGGATGAAAAACAAGTTCATACCATAAACGTTTAATTATCAGGGGTTATCGTAAGAATGCCTTATATTTCAGACATTGATACATAATAAAGAAATTGCATTGAAATTATGTATTATCATTACGAGATTATGGCAATTCAATGCGGTAATTTATTTTAATGATGTTTTTTCAACACACGCGAACGTTAGCTTCTCTACACGCGTATACGTGGGAATCCAAAATAACCTATGTTTCCGTGAACGTGTATATGCGTTTACCGCGATAATTTTGTTATAAAACGAAAAAACGCTCTTTCATAATAATTTTAATATAGTTATAAAATATATATTTATTTATTTATTTAATGGATGGATGGCATAACAGATATATTCCAAAGCGCCATTCACCCTTATAAAGAT
>JAGXCT010032766.1:0-20887 GCA_022495035.1 Philopotamus ludificatus
GCAATTGTTCCCGAGGGTTGCTGATCTTCACACGACGAAATTAGACCAGATGGTGTCCTACAGGAAAACTCGACCTTCGATGAAGCCAATGGATCACACAATCCTATAAATTGTAACATAAATATTTTTTACATGAAATCATCTACCGTACGTAGCGGATTTTCATAAATTAGGACCTCGCACAGTGGGGTAATTCATCGATTCGCCTGCAAAAATCTAAAATTATTATTAATAATTTGAAATAAATATAGGTATTAAATATTTTTAAATAAAAAAAATTTTTCTCGTCCTCCTTAATTACTAAACATGATTCCCTGCAACCAAAAGAGGTAAATGCCATATCGAAAATTCTTTCCAAAATTCTCAGAAGTGTAAGATGTATCTGAATTGATGTACTTTGAATTTTGATTGGGATAAAATTTATATTGATGACAATAAAAATCTCTTATCGCTTGGAATGCGATGATTCGTGCGCCCATGACGTTCATGGGCACACGAATTATGCACAGCATGCATCGTCATAGACGTTCATTCACGCGATTTTTGACAAAACTAGAAGGAATTAAGTGCAATTAGTACATACGACGACACTTTGTCGAAGAAGTCCAGGTACCATTCACGCAAAATGAACGATAGTCTCCATCAAGGGCGTAGTCCTGATCGCATGAATATATTAATACAGTTACATCTGGTACTACAGTGTCAGGTATATAGACGTCGCTTAAGCCAACTGAATAGTCACCATTGTCTACTCTTGGTGGTAGTACGCACGTATCCTTCCTGGAGACACAATCATTATGATATATATATTTTTTTAAATTAATAATTCTCAAAAAACATTATCAATAGAAATTACCAATTGATTCTTTTGCATTTCGGTATTTTTCCTTCCCATGTACTGCCATTGCATTGTAAGCTATCCAGGAATTCAGCCTCGTAGCCGGGTTTGCAAGTGAATCTTGCCTCAGTTCCTTCTGGTTGTGGATGGTCGCATTGATTATTGGTTCCATTTTTTATACTACACGCTGCGTTGACAGTACTTTGAGATCGAAGCTGAGGGCACATGCCTATATTATTTTTTTAAATTGATTATATTCAAGTTCAATTAAATAATCTTTTATTTACTTAATCTACTTACTTGGACATATGAGATTGCCACTCCATTGTGAAGTTTGGCAAAAAGTTTTCAAAGTGTTTTGGCTGTAGTTGCATTTCAATACCAGAACTGTTGATTCCGGAAACATATCCCCAGGTTTTGTAGAGATGTTCGTGCTTTCGCTTAAAAAATATCCGTTCTTTGGAAATTCCGGAACTGTACATCCAACACTAATATAAGTAATAAAAGTTAATTACAAGAGTAAAACAATAATGTAAAATTAAACCTTATTTTAACCTCGCATTGCCATTTCTGGGACAATTGAGTTCATCAGAATTATCAGGGCAATCGCTGATACCATTGCATATATATTGATCATGGATGCAGTTTCCATTTCCGCAGCGATGTCTTAATATCAAAGGAATAATACATTTAAATTAATTACATCATTTTAAATATGTACAATATATTAAATAAATGCTAGAATACTTACAAACATTGCGAAGTTGTGGGTTGTTGTGCAAATGTTGAAATTATAACGATTACAGCTGAAAATATGTTTTTATTTGTTTTTAAAATAAATAAACTAATTAAATAATTTTAATAAAACTTACATAGGACTCCGTAAATAAGGAAAATATTATCGATATGAACCATTGTCCCGAATCAATATGGAAATGATCAATAATTTATATATATAAAGCCTTTGGTAAGACAATAACAAATTTCGTTAGATAGCGGAATGGTTCATTGTAATGTCCACTTCCCGAATCAATATGGAAATGATCAATAATTTATATATATAAAGCCTTTGGTAAGTCAATAAAAAATTTCGTTAGATAGCGGAATGGTTCATTGTAATGTCCACTCCATGGAAGCTAAAGTGGAAGTGTTTGTCAAAGACTTCTAACATTAATTTGCCCCCTCCTCTTCAAATAGCCGATATATTTTTATCGATGATATTCACGGAAATTTTCATGTAAATCTAATCGCCTATCAAACCGGTCCACACTAATAAAATAACGTAAGCGAATCAATTAAATATAAAAATAAATCATACCTATTTTTATTCCGCATTTGAATCGTATATTAAACCGGTTCTACATGCTTCATCAAAATAGCAGGCTCAGCTTGGGACCTTGGTTACAAAGCGTTAAGAATTTATTAGCGAGTAATTTTTGTGACTGCTACGGAGCGAATTCCTGGGCTCGCAGAGCTGAAAACTCGATTATTGTCTAGTCAGAGATTTGCCCTCCTGCTAAGTTACTCTAGCGCATCGTCACATCATCAACGGCGGTTCTTCCCGTCATAGGCGAGCTTCCGGTAGATATAGAGGCGCAGGTAGGAGCCGATGTCTGGCTAGGCTCCTGGGGCAAAGCTGTCTTAGTTGGCTCGTCAGTTCTTCCTGGTCCTACATGCGATGAAGACTCGGGTAGAATTACGATATGGATTCAGGGTTGCCTGGGGCATGTAACTCTCGAGAAAAGAAGGTCAATATAATTGGCGAAGCACTCCTTCAAGCTACCGACCTACTGTGCCAGTTACTATTCTGGGCGCCACCTCACTACCCTAGAGCTCGTTCGCGTGAGCTTATTCTTCCAGAGCAAGTTATACAGTGGCGGTTAATATTGGTTAGTTTGAGATTTTTGTATGGAATCTCGCCGTCGGAGAGAGGTTTAAGACACCTTACTATTTGTTGGCGAGCTGTCGCTTTGTCTTCGATCGATTTAAAGGCGATCAAAATATCCAAAGTAATTAACATGATACAAGTTAAATAGCGATATAAATTGGGGCATGAATAAAACCGTTTTGCCCGCGGCTATGATGGATATGGTGCCGCCGGGCGAAGGAGGGTAGGCGAGCGGAGGGATAAATTGATATCAACCTCGCCCGCGATGCACAAAAATATATAACATTATTAGTCAATTAAAAACTGTGAAGATATACTCGATCGAATTTGATATTTAAAAAAACAGTGACATAATAAACTTCAATGTTATATCTATCTTTGCTTTTTTTTTTGAAATTCAACTTTCGTAAAAAGCATTTTTGGCAGTAGAATTCAAGATTGCGGCGGCTCGAAAACAACCGCGTCGTCCGAAGGGGATCTCTCAGAGACCCCAAACATTTCAAGGCGCGATATTGATGAATTCTTCATCGATTTTTTTAAATGGATTTTTGGATATTTCAAGTGATATAAGAATTATTACATTTTTATTGCGAAATTAAATAAAATATTTTTTATTTAAAAATAAACACTAAAATAATAAAAACATGTATTTTTCACCAAATCAAATGAAAATATTTTTTAATAACATATATTAATTACATAAACAAAACTCTTATTATAAAAATATGTCGTTTATTTTTCGAATTGGGTAGAGAATATAGCTGCCCCAAACACATACGAATCGGTTTCGTTGCGAAACGAAATCGTTTAGTTATCAATAAAAAAAAACACGTTTCAAAAATATTCCAGCTATTTTTGTTATAAAGAACGAGCCGCCCCTGGAAGATATTAACAAATAATCCAAAACCGTGTTAAAAACTTATATTATTTAATTAATTATGTACATACATTGTAGCTCAGTACGGAGTGCGTTTATAAATTTCTTGTTTTAACCACTCCGCGTGTGAGAGGACGTGTGTAAACCCAGTATACAGTTCTGAGTGGCATGTATCAGGATTCAATTCATCCTTTGGACCAACACTGACTATGCCACGAAGGAACCATCGCTCAATGCCATGTATAGAGGATTCAAATACCAGCCCTCCTCCGCTGTCTCCTCTGCAGACGGTTGTGCCTTAAAAAATAATTGAAAATCAAGGGCCAATATTTAAATAAAAAAAAACTTTCTACCTTCATTTTTGTATCCTGCGCATATTTTATCTACTCCCAGATATGTTGCAAATGCACTAGGAGTTTCATTTCTGCACTGTTTGTAATCTACGTAGGGCATTCGCAATGTCAAGAGTACAGGCGAGGCCGAATCCGCATTTGTAACATCCGTTAAACCCCATCCAGTTACCTTAAAATACATGTTTCTATTTATTTTATAAAAATAATATCAGATGTATTGTGATTTATTTACCTTTCCAATATTTCCAGGCGATAGATGTAATTTATCAACAGTAGTATCCCAATCCAAACACACCGGCCTTATGAAAGAAGTAAATTTAAACGGATCATTCAAAGTTAAGAGAGCGATGTCCGCTTGTTGTCTTTGTGCATCGCCTCCATAGTTATCGGGCAGGATTATTTCGCAATCTAACAACCACACAATGTATGATAATCTACTAGTACAATATTCCGTATATTTTTTTTACCGATGATCGTTGAACTAAGTTTGTATCTTCCTTGTCGCTATGCCATTCCCGGTAGTATTTAACACCAGCCACTGCGTAATCGGATGCTGGTCTTTTGCCATGATTACCCCATACGCAATGTGCAGCTGAACAAATGATAGGAACATTTAATCCGTTTATTTTATTTGATATTTAGATGTAAATGATTTATTATTTCCATACCTGTGACAACCAAAATGGCGTTCACAACTGAACCACCGCAAATCTGTTGATAATTATTCTTTTTGTCATAGAGCCCCACATGCCATGGAAATTCTCCCAATTCTGTGGACGTTCCATTAACGATATATTTTTGACCTTTTGAAGTTATCGTTCCACATTCTGAAACATTTTATGATGACTGAAAGGCATTTAATTAAATAATTCTAATTTTGGGGGTGTTTTTTTCGTGTGGATACAAACATTGCAAACATAATAACATCCGTGATCTGTAAGGAAGCAACCGCTCTAAATATTTCAGTCAACCATTATTGAAGGATTTTATTGAGTTTTTGGGAACTGGGTGTCATCCAATATTGTCACAAACGTTTTAGAAGATATTACAATATACGTACATAATTTAAAAAAATATTTAAAATATATGTACCTGGAGTACATTTAGGAGGTTCCTTGTTCCAATTTCCGTTGATGCATTCCAACATTGGAAGTACGGGGACGGAAGGTGAGTACGATTCTTTGCATTTAGATTCAACAGTGTGCCCGTTTTTCAATGGTTCCATGCAATTTACTATGGCTCCATTGTGTCTGCATGTCAAATCGACTGCTATTGAAATCAATGGTTCGCAAGTTTCTGGAAAGCAGATTGATAGTTTAAATAACAATTGATTTATTATTAGGGGTATCCATAAATAATGTCGTTTTTTTCAATTTAACATGTCTTTGCACACTTGATCAAGAACCTGTGAGGGTGTCTCCAGTTTTTTCAATCAAAGAAATCAGAATTGCTTCTATTACTATACCCATAAGTAATGTCGTTTTTTTTTTCAATGAAATTCAAAACAATTTTTCTTATACTTTATTTAACTTTTCTTATACAAAATAATTCCCCATATTATCTATAACCTTCAGCCACCTTTCTTTCAAATCATCCATGCCCTTCTTGTAAAACTCTGTGGGTTTTGACTGAAAATAGTCTGAAAGGGCTGTATTCACCTCTTCTAAAGAATTTAAATTTTGATCTCTTAGAAAATGTTCCATAGAATGAAATAAGTAAAAATCAGATGGTACGAGATCCGGCGAGTATGGAGACTGCAATAGGGTGACCCATCCAAGATTCTGAATTTTTTCACACGTCAATTTAGCAACAAAAGGTCGCGCGTGAATGCGTGGGATCCAAACACACTTTCTTTTTTAATCTTTACTAACTTCTTTAGGATCCTCTGAGTACTGGACCAGGATGTACCGATCTTTTCCGATAATATTTCAATGGTTAGCATCGGGTCGTCTTCGATTGCAGAATTTACGGCTGCTTCATCCGCCTGGACGGGTCGTCCACTTCGAGGCTCGTTTTCCAAACACAAATCACCAGATTTAATTTTTTTGAACCATCATTGGCATTTCCTGACATCCAATATGTCACCGTAAATCTCGCAAATATCCTTCGTAGCCTATTTCGCTTTCTTTTTGAAATGATATTGTAAAAGTATACAGCTCCGCAGATGTTGGTTCCGACGGACACGTCTCTCCCATTGTCGTCAGAGGGATAAAGAAACCGTTTTTGTCTAAAGGCCACGAGCACGTAGCCGCTACACAAGAGAAACTAATAACACGTCCTTACTGCCTAACAGTCTTAAGGAGACTATTTTAAAGATGAAGCATCGAAAAACGACATTACTTATGGGTACCCCTAATATATAATACGATAATAAATAATTACTTAAACATTTAGGTATGTTGTTCCATGTTCCGTTATGGCAGAAAGAAAGATTTTGTCCATTCAACTCGTAACCATCATTGCATGTGTGTGTGATTATCGATGACTCTGGCACTATATCTCCTGTGGTAAGCTCGGCGTCTTTGGAATAAACATACTGGCCATCAACATTATGGTCCGGTAGAACACAGCTTCCATCTGTAGCTACTGGTATGTACTGACTAAAACACACAAAGTTGTAATGCACTATATAATTAGCTAAATTTAAAACATTTTGTCTTTACCCCCATTGTCTAGGTTTGCACACTGGCGATGGTTTGTCCCAGACACCATCGACACAAGTTCTGTTCGGTATAATAGAATCGCTGAAAAAAGAGGGCTTACAATCTCCCCAGGCAATCGAACCATGCCTCCTCGGTTCCAAGCATGACGTTTTTTCTGTATCATACTCCGTTAACCGACATTCAAATTTAACATGAGGTACAATAAGAGGAGGACACATTTCTGTAATACATACAATAGTTTGAAGAATTAAAAAAAATGAGAACTCGACTTTAACCGATTATTATAAAAGTGATAATGTACAAATGCATTCTTAACACAGTCCTTTAATGTTGTAAATTTGTCGCAATTTTATTTTCGTAAAGCATTAATCTGCATGCAATGCATTTTCTAGAACCAAAGACAATTTATAAAGAAACAAAGTACGTATCACTTTTTACACTCGTTTAGGTACTTAAATAACATACTCCTGCATAAATTTAATTGTGGCCAACTATTAGCATTGTCGCAATAAATGTAATCTCTTTTGTTTCCTGAACCATATCCTTCGTTGCAATCTATGAAAAGCACAGATAAATCCGGAAGTTCATCGCCGGGTAATATATCTCGATTGGTTCCTGCAATGAATCTTCCGTTGGGAGGATGCTCTGGCATCATACATGGCCCAACTCGGTCTAAAGGATTTCCTGGTAATTGCACTAAAGGAATCCTATTGATTGGAATTTTTATTTAATTATACTCACA
Source organism: Philopotamus ludificatus (assembly GCA_022495035.1). Classification (NCBI taxonomy): domain Eukaryota; kingdom Metazoa; phylum Arthropoda; class Insecta; order Trichoptera; family Philopotamidae; genus Philopotamus; species Philopotamus ludificatus. The sequence continues at coordinate 7,362 of JAGXCT010032766.1, forward strand.
CATAAATAATTAATCAGTAACAAATGAAAGGCTTTGATTATATCAACAAACTGTAGATTGTACTCACCCAACTATACCTTGGATTGAACATCTGGGTAAGGGATTATCCCAGACGCCGTCGATACATCGCAACTGGACGAGGGGCGTGTCTGGGTAATATCGCCATTTGCAACGAGATGATGCAATAGTTCCCGAGGGTTGCCGATCATCACAGGATGAAGTTAGACCCGATGGTTGCTGGCAGGCGTACAGGACGGTCGATGAAGCCAATGGATCACAAAGTGCTAGCAATTGTAACATAATTATTTCTTTACAATGCATCATTCAACTGGTCCACGGACCAGCATTTGAGTAAATTTAACCTATGATATTCTAATTATACGAGGTGCGTCCACAAAGTAAGTTTTCCTCGGGCCTTTAACAGAAATATATCACAATTTCATGGAAATATTAATTGCAACAGATACAACAAGTGTTTTTCAACATATTCACCACCGGAATTGAGACATTTGTCATACCATGGGACCAACGTTTGAATGTCCTTGTTGTAGAAGTCTGCCGCCTGGGATTAGAACCACAGTGTAAACTGCAATAGTCAGCGTTTTGAGAATGACAAAGAGAATCGAACATAATTCTTAGTCTCACTTCTCTACCATTACAATTATAATGCCTAACAGCCTAATAAAGCAAGTAATCTTTCACTAAAAGCACACAGCTTGGACACAAATGGAGCCCTCACCCTCAGTTCCATTGGCATCGACTACCATTTCGAGCCGCCATGGAGGATAGGTTAAAGAGACGTACAATACAATATGTACGTACAGCGTTATTAGTAACTAAATCTAAATGTTCAGAAAGATATAAACTAACTTATCGAAAATAATAAGCAATTTGTATGCAAAAAAAATCTAATTCAGAAAAACTTTTCTGCAAACTATTCCTTTTCCATAAGATTTCCTATTATACGCATAAGGCACGCGCCTGGGGCCTCATTAATTCTAGGGGCCTCAAAGTTCAGTTATTAAAAAAATATATATGAAATAGTTAAGAATTGATAAATTCTACGACAATATTTTGACATTTTAAAAAAATGGATTATTCTATGAATAAAAATAATTATTCATGAATTTTGATTTTTTCTATTAACTAAGCGACGTGCGCACAGAGCGAAGGCCCGCCGCGACTGAGGCCCGCTCCGAGCTCAGAGCATATGGTTTCTCCACTTGCACAGCACAATATTTTATCTCGCTCCAACTTGCACATGCGCGATGTTTTTCTCGCTCATAAAAAACATCGCACCCGTGCTATTATAAAAAAATATCTTTGATTTTATTTAATTTTTTTGCAATTGCAGACAATGAAGGTCAATGATTTTTTATATTTATTCGAGAAAAAATACCTGGGGGCCAAATAGATCGGCAAGGCTAGGTTAAAAGGACAGTAATAATATTAATGAAAATAATGATTTCTTGACGATAAAACAGAGTACGTGAATTTTTGTGAAACCTCGTATAAGCTTTTTAGATCGCTGAAGATCGCTGATTGTTCATATCTTTGGATACATGTTTTCACGATACGAGGGATAGATACAAATAAGAAAGCTATATGATTTAAACTAAAGTGCAATTAATACATACGACGACACTTTGGCGAAGGATGCCAGGTCCCATTCTCGCAAAATGAATAACTGTCCCCTTCAAGGGCGTAGTCATTTAAGCATGCATATATTAATACAGTTACATCTGGTACTACAGTGCCAGGTGTATAGTCGTCGTCTAAGCCAACTATAGTGACCATTGTCTACTCTTGGTGGTAGTTCGCACGTATCCTTCCTGGTGACACAATTATTATGATATATATTTTTTTTAAATGAATAATTCTCAAAAATCATTTTTTTAATAGAAATTACCAATTGATTCTTTTGCATTTCGGTATTTTTCCTTCCCATGTATTGCCATTGCATTGTAAGCTATCCAGGAATTCAGCCTCGTAGCCGGGTTTGCACGTGAATCGTGCCACAGTTCCTTCCGGCTGTGGATGCTCGCATTGATTATCAGTTCCGTTTTTTATACTACAAGCTGCAGTGACAGTACTTTGAGGTCGAAGCTGAGGGCAAATGCCTAAAATTTTTTTTTTATTTGAATAAAATTGAATTATTTTGTATTACCGTCATCTGCTTACTTGGGCATTTTAGATCGACACTCCATTGGGAATTTTGGCATAATGTTTTCGAAGTGTGTTGGCTGTTGTTACATTTTAATACGAGAGACGTTGATTCCGGAAGTATATCGCCAGATTTTGTAGAGATGTTCATGCTTTCGCTTAAAAAATATCCGTTTTTTGGAAGTTCCGGAACTATGCATCCACTACTAATATAATTAATAGAAGTTAATAACATGCATACAACTATAATTTAAAAACTATAATTTTACCTTGTATCGACATTTCTCGGACAATTAAGTTCATCTGAATTATCAGAGCAATCGCTGGTGCCATCGCAAATATAATCATCATGGATGCATCTTCCATTTGGGCAACGATGTCTTAATGTAAAAGTAAAGATACATAAAAGTTATTTTTAATACAATTTATTAAATAAAATGTTACAATACTTACAAACATTGCGAAGTTGTGGGTTGTTGTGCAAATGTTGAAATAATAACGATTACAGCTGAAAACATGTTTTTATTTGTTTTTAAAAAAAATAAACTAATTACATCATTTCAATAAAACTTACACAAGATTCCGTAAATAAGGAAAATATTATCGATATGAACCATTGTCCCGAATCAATATGGAAATGATCAATAATTTATATATATAAAGCCTTTGGTAAGACAATAACAAATTTCGTTAGATAGCGGAATGGTTCATTGTAATGTCCACTCCATGGAGGCTAAAGTGGAGGTCTTTGCTAACGACTTCTAACATTAATTTGCCCCCTCCCATTCAAATAGCCGATATATTTTTATCGATGATATTCACGGAAATTTCAATGTAAAGCGAATCGCCCATCAAACCGGTCCACACTAATAAAATAATGTGAGCGAGAAACAATAAAATATTTCATAGACGAAATATATAAATAAATCATAGCTATTTTTATTCTGCATTGAAATCGCGTATTAAACCGGTTTTACATAATTTCTGGGCTGAAAACTCGACCATTCGGAGACGATTATTGTCTGGTCAGAGATTTGGCCTCCTGCTGCTTACTGTAGCGTATCGCACATCATTGTGAAGGGCCGGAACAAACATCGGTCAGAGGTTTACCCTCCTGCTGCTTACGTAAGCATTACTTCCAGTCCTAGCAGGCGAGCTTCCGTTAGATCTGGAGGCACACATGACAGTTGCTATCTGGCTAGGCACCTAATAATTTTAAATGAAATTATTAGAAATTTGTGTTTAAGCTAACTTACGTCTCTTTTAAACCTAATCACTGACCCCCATCGACTCCAACTCATGTGGTTTAAAATTGCCTTGCATGGCTATGCGCCATAATTGTTCAACTTTTGGTTCAACAAATTCATTGTTCAATTGTCCTACATAATAAATAATATAATTATATATATATATTAATATTATAAATAGAAATTGATTTAAGATCTTAAAAGTTTTCAAACACCTTGAGCATATAACCGGATTAGTCTATCATTATTATCTTTGATGTCATTGTTTTTTCGCCTAATACTTTCTCTCTTTTGAGCAAGGTTATCTCCATCTTGATTAGATGAATACGTATCTTCATTATACATAGAAATAATTATAAATAATTACTTAAACAAACATTTACAACTAATAATAAACATTTATTGAATTCATAATATTCAAGGAATCTTATTTTTAGTACATTTAGTACTCGATTGTCTACTATTTATCAATCAAAGATTCGAAGGTTTAAAAGCTTAAACTCTTTAGGTTTCTTAGACAAAAAATGGAATTAGAGGGAAAACGAAGATTCGGGATTAGAAAAGCGTATTAAATACCGTAAAACCCCGTGGGATTTTTTCTAAATTCATGTAATTTTAATAGAAAGTTTTATAGGTCAACATTTAGAAATTTGTTTCTTAAATCCGTGTCGTTTTGTAAATCTATTAATTCCATTTGTAATTCATCTGGAACTGTTTCAACTTCTATATTAATGGAAAAAATGTTAAAACTAAGAGCGGTTTTTTTATCTAAATATTTTATAATTCCGTTATTAATTTTTGTAAATGCTGAGCATATTTTCGGGATTCAGAATGAGTTTCTTTTCTTAGATGTGCAAAATATGACGTGTTGTTTGACAACAGTAGTTTCTTCTAAATTTTTAGTTTGCTTTTCAAAAGCATTAATTTCATCAAACATGTTATGAATAAACTGGTTTTTTCCTTGAAGTTTCATGTTTAAGACATACAAATGCTGAGTTCGATCTATTCTTTATCTTTGAGCTGGGAAAATGGATATTCTTTCATTTTTCTAATCTTTATCTTTAAATTAAATCTTCGTTCCAGAGACTCCTACATTCATTCTTGCCATTGCTGGGACCCCATGGGTTGATATGGCAACAATTTTATCCAATGGAATTGATAAGTTATCCAACATCAATTTTACTTCATTATATAGGCTTTTCCTGTTGTAGTTCCTTTCATTAGAATCAATGAACCCAGTTCTTTAGAGTTTTATTATGATTCGAATCGATTCATCTTAAAAATATCACTAGTTGTGATTTGTCACTGATGTCAAAGCTTTTATCAAGTGCCTAAGAATATCATTCAATTTTTTTAATGCGTTCATCTAAAGTTGCAATTATGTTTTCAGACAGATTTAAATTCTTCTTCCAAGTTGGTTGGTTGGATTTACAAAAATCTTGACAAACTGATTTTGGAAATAAAGTCCTTTTTATCAGGAAAAGCTATTTCTGCAAGAGTTAAACATTTCCAAATCATCTCACCATAGGGTTTCATATTTTTGGCTTAAATTTGACTAACAGTGTAACTAGTTTTCACTGCTAAATCTTATGAAGAACTTTGAGCTTTAAATATATATATTATTGTTGTTTTAAACTTTCCTTGAACCTATTCATTTGATCCCTCCGTATTTAGCCTTTTATGTTTTTTTAATTTGTCTCATAATGCCGTTTAATATTATATTCCCTTAGAATGGATAATGAATCTGAACATAAAAGGCAAACAGCTTTAACTTTCACCAGTGAAGTGAGTGAAAAAATAACCCAATTTACATTTTTCATTAAAACTGATTTTCATCCCTATCTTTTCGTAACATTTTATACTTAATTTTGGCAAATTGTGGCAGCAACTGCACTAAAAACATCAAATTAATCAGATATAGTTCCAATCTTTGAAGTCGTTATTATTTCCAAAAATTAAGACCGCGGGTTGCTCACCCCTGCTCTAAAAGATGAATCCTAGCCTCTATTAATGCATCAACAGAGATACTGATATTTATCTGTCAATTTGATTTGCAAAAGGTTTAATTTGAAATGCAAAAAAGTTGAATTTAAAATGAAAAACCTATTTGGCACCCCAGGTTTTTTGTATTTTTTTAAAGAATAAGTATTATAGTAATATAATCATCGTCCAAAATCTTAAGAAATCCTAAATATCTACCAAATTATGAAGCATATCATAAATAACTATTTTTATTCTTAGAATATCCATTTAATATTAGATATTGATGAAGAATTATCAATATCTCGATGAGTGACCCCCTTCGGAGGACGCTGTTGTTTTGGAGCCGCCGCACTATGGGACAGATCTCGAATTCTACTGCCAAAAATGCTTTTTAAGAAAATGCGATTCAGAAAATAAAAAATGGCGAATAATAGATATAAGATTGAAGTTTATTATGTCACTGTTTTTTTTTTAATATTAGTTTATGTCATAATTGGCGAGCATCAGATTCAATTGTGTGTATCTTTACGATTTTTAATTGCACATTATTATTATATGTACTTAAATAAAGCCTATTCTATCTATAATTATTAATATATAAATTTATGTAAAAATTAGGTTTATATATTGTGCGATTCAAACAAAGGTTTTGATGAAGTTTTAATTATTTAAGTATTAGAATAATATACAACTTTTATTATTTATCATGAAATATTGTATTTTTTGTCTATTGTTTATAAAAAAATATTGTTTTTTAGTCAGTAAATAACGCTGGTAATTAAATATATGAATTATACAGAATAATATGGCATAATTGGAAAATTATCATAGTTTTTATTATATCAAAGTTATTATTTAAATATATATTTTCAAAATTGATTATTTTATATTGAAGAATATATCTTCACCTATATGTAATCTAAGTTTCATAAGTCTAGCTCAAATGGAAAAGATGTAACAGATTTTGGCAGTTGAATTCATAACCCGAATATTCTCGCCATTAAATTTTCCGTTTGTTTTTATAGAGCACATCTATCGCATAAAAAGAGACCCGACGGTATAAATTAATGCAAAACACTTACTACGAATTTTATAGAGATCATCAGCAAATATTTCGTGGAATAATGTATAAAATTCGTCAATTTTATCTTGGTGTTTCCTAAATTCTTCTTTCAAAGCTTGCAGTTCTTCGGATGTAAATCCTGCCTTATCTGCATTCATCCAAAGCTCGTTTAACTTGTTATCTGTGAATAAACTTTTGTTCATCTGTTTTTCAGTTGACTCATTGTATGCCTGAATATAAAAATATGATTAAATAATACAAAAAAAATATTTATGACCATTTAAATGATTTATATTTAGTGTAGAGCCCTACGATTACAAAAAAATGACTATATAGCGAGCGTTTATTGCAAGGAGTAATTATAATAGATTGTAGTTTAGATAAAAACTATGAGGGGTATGAAACCTAGACTTGAAACTGTTTATTTAAAAAATTAAGCGATAATGTATTACCGGATCGTTTTTTGCTTTCGCTGACACATCTTCAAGATGTTCGAGTAAATCATATGATTTCAAAATTGTGATCATTTTTTTTCTGAGCTCGGCTTCTTTGAGTCCTTCCTTGTCCATACCTTCACTTTTCAAACGTTTATAAGATATTTCTTCCTTGTCCTGAATTTTTAAATCACTATATAATGATTTGAGCTTCGGTACAGTCAGCCTCTGAAAGCATATTCATTGTTTAAATGCAATTAAAATATAATAAGTTGCAATAAAAAACACTCATTTGTCATTTAGACAATAAAATACTAACCAATTGAGCCTTTGTCCACAAAATATTAAGCTTTGGCATCTTAAATGGTTTATCAAGGGTTTTAAGTTGATTTCCTTCATTTGTCTTTTGGTTGGGATAAGCAGAATATTTATTTTTCGCCAACACTAGAGATGATATCACAATCACATAAATGATAATCAAAATATTTTTTTGGTTATTTTTCAACATTTTTAAAGACATTTAATTGTGCATTCAGGATGCAATCGGAATAAAACCAGATAATTTTATTGTTCTCAATGTGACGTGTCTGTTTACTGTCAAACTGTCTTGAAATGCATTTGGTCTTTATCTATTATTATACGACCATATAATATTTCTCGCTCCGTGGTTATTTCTTCTAACCGAGATTGTCAGCTTTGATCGAAAGACTAAATGTTTATAGTTTTGTGGAGAGCAACTCCATCTTTGAGACGAGGTTTTCAGCTTTTTTAGAAATCAAATTTTCTCACTGCTTCCCACTTCTCATAAAATAAACTATCAGCTATTAACCAAACCATCAAAAATTTCCTTTTGGTAAGAACAAATAATAAATGTTAATCTGCATCTGGTGGTATTTTAAAGATGTAAGTTACTCTTATGTTCACCCTTAATTTTCCTACTGCAAGGTGAAGGCCTCTCATAAACTAATAAATTCATTTCTAAATACAAGTTAAAATTTCAGTCAAGACCAATTTCAGTCGGAGTCCGCAAGGATTCGCACTATCTCCCCTCAATAACAATAACATTAATAACTAAGGTCTAGTATGAAGAGAGGAGGGAACACAAGTATTTTTCCTCTAAACATTAATTTACTTTATATAAAAAAATACAACATTTGTATAAAAAATTTAGTATCTCATATTTTATAGTCGATCTGTATTGATTGTTATAAATATTTTTATTTATTTATTTATTTAAAGACAATGCGTGATTGGCATTACAGAATGACCCAGTTCGCCAATCACGCATAACACATAATAATACATGAGAAAAATAAATAACACAACAACAACATATATATTACAATAAAATTGAAGAAAAGACTATAAAATTTCATATAGGATATCAACAAACGGCTATATTTGACATCAAACATATCCACATATTCGGCCAAATGGTTGAGTAATAGCCTTGGCTACCGGAGAGTTTCTGAGTGAGCCTGTCCTCGCCTTTGGCGGAAGAAAAAGCACACGTGAACGGGTTCGATGGTGTAGTGAGGTGGCGCCCATATGACAACTCTCGCACAGCAATAAGGTTGGTGTATTGCGCCAACCAATAGCTTGAAGAAAGCCAGCTAAGTAAATCGATCTTCTTTTCTCAAGGGTTATATACTCCCCAGGCAACCCTGCACCCATGCGCTGGGGTATAAACTTGGGTAGAATCCAAACTCCCTCATGTAGAGATACCTAAGAAATTTCTTCTGTATCTTCTCTAATCTGAGGGAATTCGAGGCGTCATAAGGCGCCCCATATAATGGAACTTGATTCGAGCAAGCTCCGGACCAATGCATCGTATAGCACCTATGATCGTATAGCACCAATGCATCGTATAGCACCTATAGCATCGTATAGCATCATATGAGTTTAGAAGAAGAGCTTTCGGCTTCACAGCTTGTTATAGGTATTGTTAAATATATTTTTTAAAATATTTTACCAAATTTGTATATTTTATCTGGCTATTTTAAACATCCGTTATTAATTTAATTTATGGTTATTATAATATATTCTTTTAGCTGGTGACATTCGTTTTTTAATCAGTCTCCTAAATCAGAAATGTAATGATCTTAGACGTATTTTATCCATTCTTCATCTATATCTTAAACTGGTGTGCCTCCTACACTCAATAAAAATTTATACTTTTTTCCTACTACTTGGGAATACGAATACTTCGTAAACTTTTACTCTTCTACAGCTCTGATATTTAAAAACATAATAATACATTTACTACGCAAACACGAAATGTATCTTGTCCTAAAGTGAAGTAAAATAATGAATAAGGGTTTGAGGGGCCCATTGGGGCCCCTAATGATCGAAGGCCTGATGCTGCAGCATCGATATGCGATAACTATAATGTTATTTAACCTAACCGTGTCTATGGGGTCTATTTGGTCTTTTGATATATAAATCCTACATGTCGCAAACTTCTTGTATTTGTCTAATAAAGTCTAAAGAATAAATATAAATATTCATTGACCTTTATTGTCCGAAATTGCGTAAAAAAATTAAAACAACAATATTCGCTGATGTTTTTTCTCACTCGCGTGCTATTTACTATAAATATTTATATTCTTAGAATAACCCATTTTTTAGCATTTAAATCGAGACATTGATGAAGAATTTATTAATACCTTTGCTTGAAATCCTTGAGGTTCATTTTCATATATTAATTTCATAGTAAATAGACCCCATCGGACGACGCGGTTGGTTTCGAGTCACCGTGACGCATCGGTTAATGGAGTGGATTTTTATCGTACGTCGCTAATTAGTGTTTTAAGCTATTAAAACAAAAAACAAAAATCCTGGTAATGTATATAAAAATCAAAATAGCTATAAAATATTTGTTCTGACATTATGGAGTTATTGAGACCTTTTCCACTCCGTTGGCCAGACCTATTGACCTTAAAGATATTTTAGCAAACAACAGTTTTATTTTAATTAAATTTAAAGAAATAATGCATTTTTTTAATAAGATATTTGTTTAAACCATTTGATTCTTATTCATTTTAATGAATAGCTGTTTGTGAAAAAATATAATGAGAGTAATTCATAGATTAGACTTAAAGTGGATATAGTGGAAAGGGTTAAAAGGGTTTATGGATGTTTGAAAGCTTAAATTTCTGTGAAAAAATAAAAGTGATGCAATAGAATTATGATATTGCATCATTGAACAAACAATAACACTTTAGATAAACACGTGCAGAAAACGGATGATAATGTGACCTTAGTTTGAATATCGATAACCTGATATTTATTGCCGAATGACCTACGCAGTAAGGGATTTTTATTTAGTCTTATTAATAATATAAAAATATTTATATCTGTGAAAAATGCACTGAAAAAATTGAATAACGACAAATTTCTACGACGAATTACTAAAGGAACTGAGATAAGACGTGCAAAAAGCTTCTGTGCTAAATATGTAATAAAATCTGGATCTCTAGAAAATGGCCACCAATTTAAATATCCACGGGCAAGCATGACCGGCTTTAGAAAGGGGTTTTGTTGCTATTTTGAAAGAAAAAAATAATTACACGATACTTTCTTACCATTGCATCATTCAAGAAGCGCTTTGTGCGCAGACATTTCCAGAAAAAAATTTTAAAGTTATGGAATTGGTGAACTCCATTTTAGCAAAAGCTCTTAATCATCTCCAATTCAAAGAATTTTTAGTTAAAATGGAGAGTGAGTACGATGATCTTCTATTCCATAACAAGGTACGTTGGTTATCAAGAGGGAACGTTTTAAAACGTTTCGAATCCTATTACCAGAAATCAAAGCATTTCTACTTGAGAAGGGTGCTCACTATCCAGAACTAACAGACGATCAGTGGATCCAAAACTTTTATTTCATGGTAGACGTTACGTCTCATCTAAATCGGTTTAATCATAAACTACAAAAGAAAGGACACACAATGTTAGGAGAAGTCATTTTATTCGAAAACAAATTATCCCTTTTTGCTCAAGATTTTGAAAGGGATCACCCTCTTAATGCTACGTCAACAGATTGGAAATTTTCTCCTTTCGCCATTGACATTGGTAATTTTGGAATAAAATTGCTGGATTTAAAAAAACAAGGAAATATGGAGCTCTAAATTTGAACGTCTTTGTGTTGATTTGGAAATATTGTAGAAGAACAAATGTGAGCTTAGTTAAAAAAAAAGTTGTCTGATTCGAAATACCTGGAGAAGGAAGACATCATCATCTCAACGCCTGGAAGAATATTCTTGACTCTTATGATCAGTTGAAAAAACTCGCGTTTGCTGTTCTTTCCCTTTTTGGTTCTGCATGTTCATGCGAAAAATCGTTTTCAAGCATGAACTTTATCGAGAGTAAACTGAGAAGTCGTGTTATTGATGAGAACCTGGAATCGTGTCTAAAATTAAGAATAACAACGTAAAAACCTGACTTACTTAAACTTTCCAAGGAGATACAAGGACATTGCCATGATTTAAATTTATGGATTTCTTCATTACTTAACACTTTATGAGCCGCAATGTTTTACATCAAACCTAGCCTGAGGGCCGCATGGTTTCATATGATGACAATCCAAGCTAACATGCACGTGTATCCATCTGTGGTCAAATAGTAGAATTACATTGTGCATCGTCATCAGAAAAAAAATGCCAAATGGGGGTATGGGCTCTCACGCCAAAAGGCGTGAACGGCTCACAACGCTTGGCTACAAAATCACGCTAAACGGCGTGAACGGCTCATAAAGTGTTAATATTTTTTATCCAAGAATTAAAATTGTATTAAGTACGAAATCAAGTTTTATTCAGTGTACCCGCAATTTAATGAAGTGTTAAAATTATAATTTTTTTTTTAATCATTTTTTAATCATATCAATAAAAAATTATCAAACAATCTCATTAATCACACTTGCAAGCAAAAAAATACTGCACATCATTAATCAGCGTCTGAAACACCACACTGATTGGCATATACCTAAATAGCAGGTGGGCTTCGTAACAGGAAAAGGAAAATGAGAGTAAATACTCAATATCCGCCAAATAATGGAGAAGAGCCGAGAAGAAATGGCCGATCTGCTCAAAAGCGTCTGCGAAATTAAAAAAACTATGACGCGAGATCAATATTAATAAAACCAAGCTGATGATAGTCGACGGAAGTAATCAACTATCCAGATCTGTTAATCATCCAAATCTGGAGAATTTATATATCTCGAATTACTACTTATGAGCAACGGAAATTGTGAGCCAGAGATAAGAAGATGAATTGGGATGTCTAAAAATGAAATGTCAAAGCTATCGACAATTTGGAAGAACAGGAAGATATCCAAAAAGTCAAAAAAATGTTTAGTGCACAGTCTGGTATCCTCAATTTTTATTTATGGCGTGGAAACTTGGACCATAAAGGAGAATATGAAAAAGAAAATTGATACCATTGAAATGTGGTGCTGGCGATGTCTGCTGAATATACAATGGACCGCTAAACGCCCAAACGTGTCTGTCTTAAAAAAAATGGGGAACGACTAAAAAGACCGACCTTCCATCATATGTCTCAGGAGAATTCTTCGATATTTTGGGCATCTCACCCACTGGAGCGACCAAGTGAAGACCACCATAGGCTCCATCGTAGTATGGGGGATGCAGAATGCAGAGAATCCTGGAGAGACAAAATCAAGAAGATTCGGAACAAAATGGTCACGATCCTCAGACATGAGAGGTGGAAATATAATAAATCAGATATTTATTATTTTTTAAATAATTAATATGCCTTATCAGTGGAAATATAATAAATATCTGATTTATTGAAAGAAAAAATTGCCCCGGTCATTCTATTTACGCAAATCTAGGCTAATCAATACTTTATATTGCATTATTGCACAAATAGTACTTTAAAAACATGATAACGTGACCTGAGTTTTGAACTCTCGATAATATATAAACCTTCCACGATTCAGAACTACTCATTAAACTATCTCAATTGCCCACTGATGCATAACAAGTGAGACACGATGGTTTATATCAATAATAGTTTTCTCGTTTGCGGATTATTGGGTAAGTTTTATTCAAGTCAATTTATTAGCTTAAATAAATAATAATAAAAATACACATTTTCAGCTGCAATTGCTGTCAATTCGGCATTTGCACAACGACGCTCGAATCCTCAATGCTTGTAAGTATTTATTCATTATATTGAATTAATAATATAATATATGTACTATACACATTTTCCATTACTTTTACATTAAGGCATCGTTGCGCAAACGGAAGATGCATCCATGATGATTATGTTTGCGATGGCACCAGCGATTGTCCTGATAATTCAGATGAACTCAATTGTCCGAGAAATGTCGATGCAAGGTAAAATTATATTTTTTTAATTATTGTTTCACACTTCTAATAATTTTTATTTAATATATTAGTGGTGGATGCATAGTTCCGGAATTTCCCAAAAACGGATATTTTCTTAGCGAAAGCACGAACATCTCTACAAATCCTGGCGATATCTTTCCGGAATCAACGGTACTCGTATTAAAATGCAACGACAGCCAACACACTTCTAAAACATTTTGCCAAAATGCACAATGGAGTGCTCATCTCAAGTGCCCAAGTAAGTAAATCTTTAATTAGTTAAT
>JAGXCT010032767.1:0-23367 GCA_022495035.1 Philopotamus ludificatus
AAAATAATTTGATCCAAAACGGCGCCGCACTCAGATGCAGAATCGTGTTTAGACCTGTCGCATTGAAAGGGTTAATCAGAATCTAACAACATTCTCCTATTATAATACATTATTAAATATACTAAATATATTTATCAAAAAAATATATCCAATAAACCCCCGCTCGGTTATTTTGGGGTTAGAAGATTTGCATCAGACTTGGAAAGGGCACTTTCCATTACTGGACGTTTGACGAGTGCATATTACTTGTGCATCCAAAGGAAAGAAGAACACAAACACACACACACACAGCTTTAGTCAAATAGTAAAGGTAGAATGGATACAGTCAGTCTGTCTACTATTATACGCAGAGAGGAGACTGGCGACAATGTGACATTAGCAAATAAATGTATATATCAATAACGATACCAATCGGCGCGTTGAAACTTTATTCAAATTCATTGATAAATATGAATTTATTTTTTAATTAGACGCCCCAATCTCCTCTTTAGTACGTTTTGTGTTGGGTAGGTATCTACGTGAAGATCTCTTGATGAAGAGACATCTACTCAAAACGCAAAGAGCCAAGCTAGATTAAAGAGTCCCTGGCAGCATTCAGAGGAATGTATGCGGTGCACCATATTCATTGCTCATATATACAGACTGCATATAAAATTCTAGATCTGTATGATAACATATTGTGCTCGACAGTGCTTTGTGTTTTGAGCCTGTGCTGCAATTAATATTTCGCCCGGCTCAGACCTCCGTGGAGGAATCCATAATAATTCAAAGATAAATTATGAATTATGTATTGGAATTACTTGATAAAGGCCACGGTGGTAGACAGATTGATAAAAGAGCGAACTCAATGTCAAATGGCCGGTTCAAAATATAGACTGTGCAAATATTTGATTTAGACAAGACGAACGTGGGACGCTTCGACAATACGAATAGTTTATTTTATTTTATTATTTATTAAATATTAATAGCGAAAAAACATGTTTTAGCCAATTGTTCATTTTATCCTATATATATATTTGCACTGCTGCAATGCGGTGATAAATCTTTCGTACACGTGTAACGTTTAAAAAAAATGCCAACTCAAACACAAATGCTTAGTTAATTAATTGGGCATTTCATTGCTTAACTTATTTTACAATCATTAATTATTTATATTTTAAAAAAATAAATCATAAATTATTCCGATATATTCCCGACTACTTCAATAATTTTATTAATGTTATTTAACTAATCCCTCGATAAAAATATGACGAAAACAATCTAGCTCTTAGAAACTAATTAATATCGTAATCGTTTTTAATTAAAGAATTTATCCCAAGACCAATACTGCTTAAAAAAATAAATACAGATCATTCTACATTTATAGAATAATGACATATTCACAGATTGTTAGATTTTTAAGAAAAATCATACCCAAAATGATTCATTGACTAGATAAGAGATTCTAATCTTATATTACGCAGGTTTCTGATGAATTCTGGAATTTTTGTGAGATAATTATTTCCATCTCCATACTCATGTATAATTAACTACTTTGCGGTACAGGCTTTATTTTTATTGCTATCTTTTATGTTATAAACCCACTTGTATATCGATCATGCGATTAATTTAGAAAGCTACATGTTTTGTAATATTTTTTTTTCTAACGTAATCATATTACAATGTTTATTTATATAATCGGAAAGAAATTACTCCGAGTAAATAAGTTTGTAGAATACAGATATTCAAATTAAATATTTTTTAATTAATTAAGAAAGGGTGTATTTGACTTAAAGAAACTGTACTCGATAAGAATTGTACGGTTTTTTGTGGAAAAGTTTATTATGATAGCGTTATGTATAATATAAATATTATCAATTATTTATGTATACACCAATCCCTCGATTTACGCGGTAGATACGTTCCAAGAAACAAACGCGTAAATCGAGACTTCAAGTTTATACAAAAATGATAGATAGGTTCCAGAAAATAAAAATCCACGTAAATAGAGACTTCGAATTCATATAAAGTAAGGGGATAGGTTCCAGAAAACCGCGTAAAACAAGGCATAAGAAATACAACTTCATTAATAAATCGACATTTAAATTTTATAACATCTCTAACGTATGAGGTATATTTAGAACTGATCAGGGATCCGGAGGCGACACTTCTTCTAACAGTTATATCGTTTTTTTTAATTGTACGAACAGTAGATTCATTCAGTTTATAAGTTTTTTACGCAAAGAGATGCAAAACTTACAACAATATTGACGTACTGCACGCGCAATGTAGGGGGTTACAGACGTCTGGTCGTGGAAGTGGCAGTAATCTGATGCAATATATGCATTTGAGTGACACTTGCCACCAAATATTGTTTTTTCTGACCGCGTAAATCGAGGGATTGGTGTATATAATTAACGTTCAATTTAATTAATTAACTTAAAATTATTTAATTTGATTATCTGTATTCTACGAACCTTTTTCCTCTGAGTAATTTCTTCCCGATTATATAAATAAAAATTGTAATATGATTACGTTAGAAAAATATATTTTTTTTTACAAAAAATGTAGCTTTCTAAATTAATTTAAACCCGTTTTTTACGTTTTTAAAGGAACTGGTAAAAAAGTATAAATATTGAAAAATATTTAATTTTTAAAAGGGTCAATTTGATTTGCATAAAGTTGTATGTATTTGATTTGTAAAAAGTTGTATTCGATTTGTAAAAAGTTTTATTTGGTTTGCAAACGGGTGTATTTGATTTGCAAAAGGGTGTATTTGACGCAAAAAAAACTGTATTAGTCGAAAGTTCTTTATTTTTTAGGTCTAATTCCTTGAGGAGAACAATGGACGTTTATATAATTCAATACATCTGTAGTTTTCCGCTTTAAAGGCAATTAAACTCCGTTTGTCCGCCGCTTTATTGGACCAGGTTTCTATAGCATATAAGAAGATACAGATATAATCAGTAGTCACGTATGATATATCTTCATGGTGCTCGAGAAGTGTGGGTTTAATCATAGATTCAAGTGTGCAGTAATATAAAAATGACTTTAAAACACTAATGATTAGCAATTATATCTTCAAGTGGATATAGTTTCGATAAGATCTATTTAGCTAATGATAAAAAAATAAGTTAAAATTAAATTTTCTAATTTCCCGAGTAATTCAACAAAAAATTGCCATTCGGTATATTTAAACCATTTGCAATTTTCAATCCTGAAAATTAGCTGTATATTTTTTTATATGAACCAGGGCCTCCCAACCTTATTCCCATCGACCCCCCATTACATTTTTTGTAAATTTTACTTGATGTTATTTTTTTTTATTTTTTACCTTGAATTTTCTTATCATCGTATAGTCACTATAATTAACATAAAAATATAAATGTATATTTTATTAACCTAGCGTGCCCATGGAGTCTATATAGGACCCCATGTTTATTATTTTCTCGAATAACTCTTTAATATAAATTCTACAAGTCACCAACTTTCTGTATTTGTCTAAAAAAATTCAAAGAATATTTATAAATAATCAATGACCTTTATTATCCGCAATTGCAAAAAATAATAAAAATTACAATATTGTTTCAATTGATAAGGGCGCGATTTTTTTCTCGCTCGCATCCGGTACTATATGCAAGTGTGACGGCGGAGCATTACATAGTTAGCGCGTCAATTACGCGTAGTATTGATTAATCAAAAATCCTACATATCGACCAAATGATGAGGCATATCATAAATAACTATTTTTATTCTTAAAATAATCATTTTTTTAGCATTTTAAGTAAATATCTTGACTTGAAATACTTTCTATTTCTATTGTAAATAGACCCCCTTCGAAATTTCAAAATTTATCATAAACCCCTGGAATACTATTGACGCTTTTTAATATTCAATGAACATCCTGTACCCTGTTGGAAACGCCAGATCTCTACTAAAGCTGTGGACTTGATAAAAAAATACTTGTAAGATTGCCTCGATGCAAAAAAAATATTATGAATAAAATTGATAAAACACGATTCACTCTAAAGAGAATTATTGTAAGATGAAGGAGGATGTTTATATTTTTTGATGATTGAGAACATAATTAAATGACTAAGCCATGTTGCGGAATACACGTCATACACTTTGCCAAAATTAACAATCGAGTGAAGTGCATTATTGATGAGATGCTAGGGGACAACCGACTCAATTTGGTTTCCTCGAGTGGAAATCCATTACACTCGAGAGTACTGAGCCGAGGAAAAACACACGGCCAGACAAACGACACCACATATGTACCAATTTTGGAAAACGCCAGCGTGTAATACACGTCAAACGGTTACATGCAGATATGTGCGCAGATAGTGCTGTGTGCTCAACATATGTCGGCTTTTCAGTCGCAAGTGTAACGTTTTGACATTGCACGCGAGGCTCGAAACCGGCCCTCGGCATATGCGATATGTTCATTCGCCGTTTACATTTCATTTTTTTTGTTTTTCAGTAGCCAATTATCCGTGCATCGGTCACCTTTAATTTTTGCCGTGACACGGCCCCCGCCGGGATTTGGACTTCTTCGTGGTCGAGGGTTGTTAATGGCCGCTATGAATATTTGAACGGTCGTGCAGTGTCGCGGAGGTCGCGTGTCGTCAAAGAGGGCAATCGAATTAGCTGGGGTCGCGGGTTCTAAACGCAAGAGGGCATCTGCTGCCGACAAATGTTGCGCAACTTTATTCCGCCGAACAAGTGCGCCGCCGACACTATCTGATTTGATTTACGGTTACATTGTTTTTAATTTCTTTTTTTGTCTTTTATCTGGTTTTATATCTCTAAATGTGATAAAAATACTTTTGATGTTATTCATGTGAACATATGAAGGTTGCATATTTGATCTAAGAATATCTAACGAGACATCATCATTAGTGAACAAATGAATAGTAAAATAATTAAATAAAAATACAATTAACCCTCCTATAGCGCCGAGATATGAACCACGTTATAGAAACTCGCCCTATTGAATACTAGGCATCCATACAGTCCATAGGTCTGGGGTTATTTTTTTTTATTTCAATACCACATTCATATAAAGATTTTAAAGATACAACGGTAATGAGTTTCTCACACTGATATTCCTCCCAGTGTCAAACCACGACACTGGTTAATATTAATATTATTTCAGTTAGATCGAAATTTATATTATTTGTTTTACAATTATTTATTCAACGAAGGATAGGGACCTACTTAAATATTTTTTTATAAAACATGCTGAGGTAATGGGTCTCTTCCTCTTAACTCCTTTTACCCAATGGCCAGTGTTTAAAAGAATTATAGTTTTTGTCGGACATCTATCCGACTATCAATCTCGGTTAACTTACATTATCGAAATAATATTTTTTTTACCTACAAACCATAACACTGGTTGTAAATAAATAAATG
Organism: Philopotamus ludificatus; assembly: GCA_022495035.1. Lineage (NCBI taxonomy): Eukaryota > Metazoa > Arthropoda > Insecta > Trichoptera > Philopotamidae > Philopotamus > Philopotamus ludificatus. Next base: position 5,395 of record JAGXCT010032767.1, read on the forward strand.
TGTATACTCAAAGATCCTGAATTTGTTTTGTTTAATAAATTATATTATTCTTAGTACAAAAAGAAAAATAAAATGTTATAAATATTAGTATAAATTCAATTTGAATTTAAAATAAAAACGTTTAAAGAATATTCCAGATATTTTTCATTGATTCGAAACGAAAAAAAGCGGTTTGAAGCTTTGCTTCATAGTTTCAAAAATATAACCTTTTCAACATCAGTTATAAAATTAGTTATATGATAAATATATTATTGATTTCTTGACTGTTTTAGATATTAACACTTTAGAGACCATGCGATTTCGCGCCGTACTTTTCGATGGAGCTGGGCGATTTCTGAAAAAAAAAAAAAAAACGACTCTAAATTTACTAATTACTAATAAGGACTCGTATGCGCGTCCCCGGACAGCTGCTCTGTCTCCACGAGGACTTAAATGCGAGTCGGCCGGACCGTTGCTCTTAGCGCAGCAAGGACTCGCATACGAGTCCCCCGGACCGCTGCTCTGGCGCCACGAGGACTCGCATACGAGTCCCCCGGACTGCAACGTGTTAATATCTAAAATGTATTCATATAGATTTTTCCAAAATATTATAGCTTAATGAGTTTTGTCTTATATATTCTTGACTTATTTTTTTAATTTAGTCAACGACGAAAAAAAGTGAATTAGATATAGTACATCAATATATGCAAAATAAAAAATTATAAATAAAGACATGGAAAAAAATATACTGCACCAACTCGTGAAATTTTATGGCGCCGACTGTAAAAATTGAACCCCGAGAAACTATATATAAATAATTAATATTTTATACTATAATACATTTGTATTTCAAACCAAAATTAGCTAGGATAATGTTTTTTTTTATTATTTCGCATTTAATGAAAAGATTGGTTAAACTTTTCCACTCCGTGAGCCAGACGTATTGGCCCAAACTTAAACTTAAAGTTTTTGGTTATTTAATTTTAAAAGATATTTGTTTTTATTCTTTTTTCTAATAAATATCTTTTGTAATAAATTTGTAAAAAAAATATCACGAGAGTAAATCATAGATTGGACTAAAAGTGGACAGAGTGATAAAGGTTAAGACTGAGGAGCCACAAACAAGATTTATGTATGAGCAAGAGTTATTTATTTATGAATGATTAGAAACCGTGTTCTATTTTTAATTTTTATTAAATATTTATAATTATATATATATTTCTTTCTGTTAATTCCTCAAAAAAAAATTCAGAACAGCCTATTAGTTTGAAGGATTGAATAAAATTGGTAAATTGTAAAAAATATTATACAAAATGAAATTATGTTCAAGAAATAACAGAATTATTTATTTTTTTGATTAACTTTGACATCTCTATATTATTATTATTACATGCCACTTTTTAAGCTAAACCCAAATAATTATTATCACTCGGATTCGCGTGAACGGGGTAAACGTGAAGCTTTGGCTTGACGCAAAAATGCGTCAACGGACCATAATATTACAATTTAATTAATCATATAATTCATAAAAAATATATTTAACCCAGTATCCATGAGATACAGTGGAACCTCTCATAACGAGCATAATTCGTTCCAGAATCTTGCTCGTGTGTGAAACACTCGTTAAGCGAAACTAATTTTTTCATATAAATCAATATAAAACACGATAATGCCTTCCATGCGAAATATTTTTTTTTAACGTTTATTCAAATAAAATTACATGCTTATAAATTGTTAAAGATCGTAACAACCTGGATAAAAACATTTTTAAAAATCGAAACTAGCTTATTATTTATTAATTCTATGACAAATAATTCGAATTCCTTTTTACTTCAGAAAGCTGTCTGGTATACCGTTTCAGCTGACTCTTTAAAATTTCCAGTGAAATGGACACAGCAAGCACATTGAATATGTTTGTATAACGTATAGCCACCTCCTTTATTAGGATGATGCTTCAATGTACGATGAAACAGTTTCCCATGCTTTCAGCATTTCTCTTATTGCGTCAGAAGATTGTTTCTCTGCTACTTCCTCTTCCTCCAAACTCTCCTTCATAACTTCTTGCTGTGAAATACGATCCAATACACACAAGTGCGTCATACGATTGTGACTTCCCCTTTCTGCGTCATTCGTTATCCGAAATGTCGCTCGTTAAGGGAGCAATTTTTTCACTTTTTTTTGCTCGTTATGCAAGTTACTCGTTATGCGAGGTGATCGTTAAGAGAGGTTCCACTGTATATTTATTGAAAAAGTAAAAAAAAATGGTCTTATTTTTCTAGAGCTCTCATCCCAATCTATGTCAAAAAAATGTTGACATATTTACATAGTATTCCATTTAACTCAATATTAAATTTACTATTTAAAATATCATGTTTCAATTTCGGACTATTTATCCGGTTTATTCCTGATATTTAATCACATTATTAAATATATTTTTAATTGTTGATTCATATTCAGTCACCCTGTATGTTATGCAAATATAAGGAGTATGATTCATTCGTGGTGTTTTGATACGCATGCGCATATATCGGTATGCACGCATTATTTTGCGATGTTTTTTTTTCTGATAAGATGCAGTTATTTTTTAAACATAACGCTGATGAAATCTTGTGTTTGACACCAGTCAGCCGCATAATTTATGGTGTTAAAGAATCTCTCAGGTTTCAGTGACACCTATTGATGATTGATGATTGCAGACGGTAATTAGTGTCGCTTTAATCAAGAATTATTAAAATCGAGCAGATCGAGTCTGCTTAATTAATCTTATCGACTGTCACCTCTGTAATAACTTATTATTTTACAGCAAACAAACAGAAGAAAATTGTTTTGAAGCCAAACAGTCACGCGTGACGATTGTTTGCCGTGTTTTTTCTTGCAATCGATTGCCTCTTGGGATGCGATTTCGCGATTAATTTCGACAGTGCGGTGTCCGCCAAATATCCCAGATGTCTTCGGGTAGTCTTCGGCGGGGCATTGTGCTTCCCCGCCCATTGTGCACTTGATCCCTCCATTGTGAACCGTTGTGTAAACGTTGACAGATGGCCTAGTGTGTATTTTGTCGATGCCTCTATAACGCGAACAGTTTTTCATCGCGCTGGTTAAATCGTACCCGCCTGTCCTGGGGGATAAGGGAATCTATTTATTTTTTAAACGGGAATAAAATTTTCACGGCGCCGAGTACTTCCCGTCGAATCGATTCCGTTTTTTATTAATGCTAAAAATACCAAACGGCTCTATACCTCAATGCGATGATTCATATTGTTCCATCGAACTTATGAATAAGAAATATGAGAAGATGATTTTATCAGAGACATTTATAAATTATTGACATAATTGATATGAAATACTGGATTGGAATTTGACCTTGATTCATAGAGACTGTTTATTTAAGATCAGCTGATGCATATATCCCGTTTATTGTCAATTCTCATATTCGTAAAAATATTCTTACGTTTTAAAATATTATTTGTTTTCATTTAAATTAATCTATATATTTATTTATTAACAGTTTATACACAAACATTTTAGAAATAAATATAATAAAGAGCATTCCTATATATTTTTTCAAAACAACTAATAAATACATTAAATTGTTATTATAAAATCATAAATAGTTTTTTTTTTATGTGGTATAGAAAGTATTTTTAATTATTTAATTCTAATATCAGTCATTTAGATTGAATAAATTCATGCTGTATAGAGTCATATCAATTTAAGAAATATTAAAAAAGAATTTAATTATAATTAATTTAAGTTTTTGCATTTTCTATATTATTAAAACCTTTCCCAACACAGACATTTTTAAAAAATGGTTAAAAGTTTATCTACCAGACAATAAAAATTGTTTAAATGGAGATGCATTGGAAGATATTTTTTTAATTAGAGGTAAATTAATATGTAAAATATATGGGGGTGCTGCGGAATTTTGAAAAATTAAAAAAGTATATTTCGTTCATATTTTATTTAAAATATAAAAAAAATAAGGTGAGGTGAAAATTCTAAACAAGTGACTCAAATAAGTACGTAGCTCAAAGAAGGTGTGAGTCAGTATGACTGCAACGAATCGCAGCGATACACGACGCTTAGCGGCGAGACCCCCCCCCCCGCACTCGCTACCGCCTCGCTACTATCCGCGTTGGAACCGACCAGATAAATATTATTTTTATTTATGTTGCTGCAGCTCCGCAGTGTAATAAAATTCCCCATATCCCTCTCAAATAAAACATAAATAATATTTTTAATTATTATTTAAAAAATAATCCATTTTCCAGAACGAAAACCGGAAATGAGCCGATAGATATTTTTAAAATAAACTTGAACGAAACCCGAAACGAAAAAAAAGACGGTTTGGAACCCTGGTCAAAAATTTCTCATAACAAAAATAAACTTTTTGACTGATAAACTACGATATACAGTAATACCCCCGATAACGCGAAAGTTGGGACCACGTTATTAGAACAACGCGTTGTCGGGATAATGAAGCACATACATACTTTAGGGTTACGGGTATTTCGCGAAAAAATACAAATCTGCCATAGCTAAGAACAATGTAAAAAAAAATATGAATCTTAGATGAATGAAATATTGTTAGCCATGCATGCAATCGCCGACATACACATAGACATACGTGGCTCATTATCTACATCAGGCGTGCATGGTGAGAAATATTGAGCACCTCGCAAAATCGAGGGCTATAGATATGCGAGCGAGATCAACACACAGGCGCACCCAGCCAAACGGCATAGAATTTACGGTCGAGCTATGCATGCATAGAATGCGCTCGCGTTATTAAAGGGACTGCCGTGATTTATTTTGAAATCCGCGTTATGGGAACACGCGTTATTGGGGGTATTACTGTATCATTGTTTATTTTATGACCAGCGAGAAACATTACAGCAGCTAAACAATTCATATTTTCAGTATAACAAAGTATATTTTCTATATAACAAAGTTATATGTATTTGCACGATTAATTAATTACAGTGAACCCTTCTATAGCGCTGATTTAGGAACCATATAAACCCCGCTCTATAGAAGACTATGCACCCATAAAAATATTACGTATAGGTTTATTATTTTTTTTTATAAATTGTAAACTGGAAATTTGTCCGTTTGAATTTAGCGTTTTGTGGGAAACGACAATCTAGAATTTAGCACTAAAGGAGGGACTGTTAAATACGCCGATTTAAAGGAAGGTCGACTGTATTTATATCAATATTCATAAAATATAACCTCAAAAAAAAATATTTTTTTTTATAAAAGAAATAATTATTTAATATAAATTTCATGTAATATAGAAAATTCTGCAAATTAATACGTCGGCCGTAATGGGGTTGTTTTTATAAAGTGGCGACAAATTTGAACATACGCGTCTTAACCACCCTGGGGCTGGGGATTGTTGTATATTTAAAATTTAATCACTGGGGTGGGTTCGGCCCCCTGGCTTTATGACGTGTGACGGATATAGAGCAATAAACGTCAGGTCGCGGGGGCGCTGCCGGGCTGCGGCTCCGGGGCTCAGCCCCCGGGGGCCGATCTTGATTGACAGATACCCATACTTAGCAGGGGCTCAATGGGCCCGTGGCCCGCGGCCCTGCGAGCCCTTTGTTGGACCCCATCAATATCTAGACCTACTAAAGCGGTGCGCTGATGCGAAAGCTTTTCGCAACCCCGGGGACACAAAATATATATTCATCGCTTTTATTTATGGCCGAGTTTGTATGGCGGGCAGGTATGTATCGGGAGATGCAAACTGGCGGGGCAACCATGGAATAGTCGACCGGAAAATTTGGCTTTTGAATGCAAATTGGATCAACATACACCGCCAATTGATTGCATGCCATTTTTATCCCCATAAAAATTAATATTTTTTTATTGCTGTTGTGTTGATACATCTTTGACGTATTTTGACATTCAGAGTCATATTGAATGTCTACTTTTTTGGCTGCCAAAAAAATTCCTTTGCTTTTAAACTCTGGAAAATATATTATCGATCAATAACACTTAATTAAATGATCATAACCAAAATATAATGTAATAATAGTTAGGTATACAAATGCTTCAATTATTTTTTTATTGTAACGCATAGAAATAGTGGGGCGTGGGGTAAAATCAGAATTAATCCGTCACGCCAAGGTTAAACGGCCGGTTAGTTCGCACATGGCATACGAATCGTGTAAACGCACCGATAATACACTCGACGCATGGGGTTGTGAATCGCGGGTCGGGGGCGGAGATTTATTTAACAATAGGGATAAACATTTTTTTTGGCAATCTGATAAACACGCCTGTGTCAACTCATAAATTATGGTGAATATAGTCCATCACGAAATTTTCGACAAGTGTTTTTCGGTGCTTTGCGCAAGTGATGGCCGAGCGGTTAGCACAGGTGGCCTGTGCGCAGGCACACCTGTAAGTCTGGTCGTTAACGTCACGGTTAATCGCAAATCGATAAATAATGTCGGATAAGCAAATACGAGGCGATTGTGAAAGAATAAGGGACGTCACGGCGATTGTGATGAGCGACCAACAACAGAGCTGAGGGCAACGGAATGAGTTCATCTGGTTCATAGATTCGTTAAAACAATCGGCGTCATTGAATTTCGCGAGTTGGTGCGACACAGAAAATCTTTGAAAATACCACTCTGACCTCGTATAACACGGCTTAGAAAACAAATAATTAATATGTCTGATTCTAATATTTAATTATTAACAGCTAGAATAAAATTCGATTTGTGAAATTATGTAGAAATTGTTTCTGCATCTCCGTAGGCCAGAGGTATTGGCCCAAAAGATTCTTTAGTAAAAAACGTTTTTTTTTATTTAATTTAAAAAACAGTCTTTTATTGAATCGGATATCAGATCAAACACCTATAGATAATTCTTATAAATTTCTCAATGTATATATCTTTTAATAAATTTGCAGAAAATATATAATGAGAGTAACTCATAGATTCGACTAAAAGTAGAGAGAGTGGAAAGGGTTAAATGCTCATTAGGTAAAATATTCTATCACCAATTGAAGATATATATGAAGAGACAAATAATATTTCTGGTGGTATTGGTGGAGAAGGATTTAGTGACGTAGATATTCAAGCATCGAAGAAATATTGGAGGACTGTGGTGTACATGTTAGGCCAGGGATGAGCAACCTTTATTTTCAACGGGCCAGATACAATTTTAAAAATAATGTGCGAGCCGCATGTAAGAAACTTATTATGTGTATGCGAAAAGAGATTATTTAACCGATCCATCACGGCGGCTCGAAACCAACGGCGTTGCCTGATGGGGTATATTTTGTATAAAATGAATATATGAAAATAGACCCCAGCATTTCAAGTCTAGATATTGATGAATTCTTAATTCTGACTTAAAATGCTAAAAAATGGATCATTCTAACGAATACATTTTGGTTTATTTAATAATCAATATGACGCTCGAACTCGGCGATGTCCCGCCGCAGACTGAGGCACTGCCTAGTACGATTTCACTGCACATGCGCAATGTTTTTTCTCGCTCGCATCCGGTACGGAGCTAGAAAAAATATCACGCCCTTGCTAATAGAAACGCATATTGCTTTTTTTTCGTAATTGCGGACCACAAGAATAATAGATTATTTATTATTAATTCTTTAGACTTTTTTAGACAAATACAAAAATTTTGTGACATATAGGATTTATATTAAAATAATTATTCAAAAACTGGGGGTCCCAAATAGATCCCATCGGTACGGCTAGGTTAAAATATTTAACCCTTTCCACTCTGGATATTTTTCTTCAAAACCAATCAGCTACCCTGGATAAAATAAAATTACGTAATTATTATTTTAATATATTTATATTTCGGAGAAGTGAATTAAAAATATCTATAATATTTCGTAAATTTCTTGCGCCCCATTGAAATCGGCGCATTATCTTAATCCGTCTTTGGGCCATAACTGCTGGCCTTCAGAGCCGCTTATCAAACTCACTTGGGCCAACAGTTATGGCCTTCAGAGTGGAAAGGGTTGAAGTCATGCCATTTATCCAGCGCCAAATAAATAAAATAAGATACCTAATTTCAAATTATACTAAAACGTCATATATTATAATTAAAAAAATATTACTAGCAAATACAGAGGAATATTTAATTTTAAATATTTTAGAGATAGATGGAATAAAAACACAACAAAGGATTAAGCACGTACGAAAATGAACACGTGCAAGTAAAAAATAATAACATCCGCTGAAACGGTGTTGTGGAGATTTTAATAAACTCAAATCTTCACTAATATGTGTAAATAATAATGCTAAAATATTTTTTATTGTATTTATGCAGTTTTAATATTTATTTTTTATCAAAAGATTTCATTTTATTATCTCAGCTAAGTATGTATGTATTGATTATAAATATGATCACCAACATAGTTATCATTAAATTGTTTGAATGCTTTGAAGTACTTTAAAAATATTATTATTAATAATAATAATTGTAAAAATGCATCTCTCGTCTCTATAATCCGGGTCGGTTTTTTTTAAATAATGCATGCACTTGCGTATTTCGTCACGTCTTCTTCACCGATCCCTCACAAGTGGATTGTATTCATTTAAATTTGTGTACAAACGGATCAATCACACACATGTCACACGGCCAGCGTTTGCCTGTTGCCAAATCTGTTTATGCAACTGCATTGTGTCTGCGTTGCAAAGTGTGAAACGGCCTCGGTCGGGTGTGAGCCCGCCCCTATCTAATGGCCCTAATCCAAAGCTGAGAATCGCTGCAAATGCTTGCAAGGGGATTACCAGGGACACTGCGAGGGTTGGCCACCGCTGCAATAATTTTTGTTTTGCCAATTGTCGCCACCCCCCGCCATGAATTAATTATTATTGTTGTTTGGAGACATTGAATACGTTGGGGCAAGTGGAAGTAAGTCTTTTCGCCCAAACAAACATCAATTTGTCGTAACCCACATTTTTTTAATGCTTAAACATGTCGTACGTGTATATAAAGATAATTAAAATTAATCTAAAAATAACAGATTTCTCCGTAAAAAATATTAATCGACCTAGCAATATTTCTTGGAATACATCTGTCAAGATTTTGATTAAAACTTTTTATGTGTATCAGAAATTTTAAATTTTGTAAGTATTCCAGTCAATGCAATGAGTAGTTTCGAGTAAATTTTTATTATAAATCGTTTTCTAAATGATATAGCCCAGAGGTTCCCAATCTTTTTCGGTTTACGGCTCCCTTAAGACATCAAATTTTTCTGCGGCTCCCTTAATACATGAGATTTTTTTTCAAAATTGTTGCTTTCTTAAAGAAAAACGAGCGCAAAAAGATAACCCAAAAATTTCGAGAATTGGGAATTCCAAAAAATTTGCCGAATTATTTAATTGCATATTTCGCGGCTCACACTTTGGGAAACCCTGATATAGCCAATAAATAATTCATAAACATTCAGTGTTTTTTCAGTGCCAAGGGATTTATTTAGAATTTTATATAAAAATATGACAGAGTCAATATTATAATGCCTAAACATATTAATTTTAAATGCTATTCATGTTAATTTATTATAAAACTATTGTACATTTATAAAATTAGTACTTAGTTTAATTAATACTTTAAAATATTTATAAAAGTACTAGTATGGAAGATATTTTTATAAAATAAAACACAGATTTTCATAAAATTATAAAATATATAAAATAAAAAGAGCTTCATCACGCAGCTTATTCAAAGCTCTGTAATTCAGTTTACACTAACCTCATAGAATACATATGGAATCAGAAATCCAAATAATAATTACATATAATTTGCCCTTTATTTCTAAATCAGGCGGCCACGGATACGAAAAAAGGAGAATACCGAATTATTTTATGTATTAAAAAAAATATTCCTCTTTAAATTGGAGTTGTTTTCAAATCTTACTATTTTAAATTGAACTGCAAGATTCCCAAAATAGTTTTGTTATCCTATTTTTTACATTCTATAGAAAAAGGCTATTTTTTGTAATCTTAAATAAATTCTTTTAAATATCAAGTAAAAATAAGTGAAATACTGATTTATCGTTCTCGTTTTTTATTTAAATATAATTTATTTTATATAGTTTTCCTATATACCTATCCCTCGATTTGTGCCGTAGATACGTTCCACGAAAAAAATGAAAACCGCATAGAACTCGTTCAAAATCATGAATTGATTGTGAATTGAAACAAGTAGTTCCAAAAAAACCGCGAAAATAAAACCCTGATTTTCAAGCTTCAACTCGATCAGTTTTAACAGTTTTGGATAAATAAGTCCTGCTTGGTATTTTCTTGCAGTATAATCCAGTTTCGTCGGCATTAAATATATAGTAAGGTGTATATAAATTTTTTCAATTATTTCCTTAAATTTTGGTCCAAATTGCATTGCTCCTCGGTTTTTTACGTGTTTTTTTTAAATAACACGATTTTTAAAACCGTGGGATAAGAAATTATGGATCTGAGCATAAAATCCAATTGTTTAGTTTATTTAAAAATATTTGAAAATACTTTTTTAAATTCCTTCTGCAGACTTTCGATCCCTTTTTAAAAAATAATCTGAAGTTTATACTCATTTAATTAGCTTTCAGCTTCTGCCATATTATGAAAAAGTTTTCTCGTGGGATGTCATCAATGATCTGAAAAGTAATAATAGTTAGATAGTTAAAATAGTTAAATAGAAAGAATTTTGCTGAGTATGAAAGATGCAAGCATGCAAGGACAGTAGAGGATTTATTAGACTGCTAATGATGCTGAGGCATCAGACCCCAAAGAGGATCCTAACATCTTATTTATTATATTATAGATGTTTCTGTAGTAAATCTATTGTTAGATTGTTTAATATCAGGGCTAAGTAAAAGAGGAGACGTTTAATTTTTTGTTGGATGTAATAGACAACGCAACTTCAAATATTGAAGTATTAAATACAGTAAACCCCCCCATTACGTCGAGATAGCTTCCACGTTATAGGAGGGGACGTTATAGGGGGGAAATTTTATTTTTTGATTTGAAGGAGATCAGTGCATCAAATCATCTTTTTGTTTTTACAATTTCACTTGCTTACCAGCGCAAATAACTTGACTCGCGCGATGAGCGATATGCTGTGTTTGGCTGACGTAATCTTCCCGCAACTTGCGGGCAGGGAAGATCAACATGACATTTTATTAGTTAATTTTATAAAATTATAAAATATTTTTATGAAAATTCTATTTAGCGTTTTAAAATATGTACGTTATATGGAGGTTTGACGTTATAGGAAAAAACTGCCGCAAACGTTATAGGGGAGGGGGATGTTATAGGGGGGTTTACTGTACGTCTCCGATCATTTTAGAGTTGACATAGGGAGACGAATTAAAAAACGTATGTCACCAATTCAAAGAATATTTTAAATTAATTACAAAGTCAAATAAATACTAAATCTGTAACAGAAATCTCAAAGACATTTTTACAAACTTGTATGCTATCTACAGTCAGCCCTCCTATAGCGATTCCTCTAAATCACTGCTTTTTACAAAATTCCTTGTCAACCAAAGAGCATTGACTTTTATTTCGCTCGGCGATGTATTTTAGAATTAGGGAATATCTAAATTGACCCCAAAAATATTAGAATTTTGTAGAAAACAGCGATTTACAGGAAACTTTATAGGAGGGTTGACTGTATATAGCAATGCTGATAACTTACATTATTATATTATCCTCATCAATAGATAATCGTCAGGCCCCAAAAAGTCACCGTCCGCCACTGTGCAAGGATTTAAAAAACATCACACAAGAAGTTGATAATATATTATCATACATTTATTTATATGCGTTATTTATAATGTATAATTTTGAGCTTAATTACGCGGGTTTTTTATGGAACGTATTAAATTAATTTCGATGCTTTTTTAAATTAACTGTAACGTGTAAATGTGATTTTTTGCAGTAATTATTTAGTGGTAAACCGAGAATCTGACACTAATAGAGATTAGTTGAATATGAACACCTCGTCTTACATGATTAATTTAATCCAGAACTAGCAATAATTGATTGAAAATTTTACAGAATAGGTTTTATTTGATATGCAAAGACTTGAACTATCTACTCCAGAATCGTCTCGCTAGTATTTCAGTATGATTAAAAGCGAGTAGCGAAGAAGTGGCTACTAGAGCCCGTGTCAAAGGGCACAATGCACCCAGCCCACGGCCGCACGTTTCCAATTCCTCGAGCTGATCGAGGAGTATGACAGTATCAGACAGAAGCAGTAGGCCGTTGCCGGAGCGCTTGAATATTTGATGGGGCAAACAATGGCTCGCGTGGGGCGCTTCGAGTGCGCCTCGACTACCGTTTGTACAACTCACTATGATTGATATGGAAATGAATAATAAATGAGCGAACAACTCGTCTGCGCCTTCAAAGGGTCAGATTTTATTCCTTTTTTTCCCGAAACTCTAAAAAGACCCCCGCGTAACTTCAGCCGCCCCGCCTCGGCCCTCCCGAAGTCGGCATTCAATTAAAGTACAGAATTGTCCCTTTTGAAATTTGCGTCAACACGACGAAAATAAATTGAGCCGTTTAATTTAATATTAAATTTTAATAAACGTTTAATATCGAGTCGGATTTTCCATTATGAAAAAGTTTGGGGCGTTTCCGCTAACTTCTTTTCAACAAGAGCAATTTTGCGAATTTAAATTAATTCTTACTTTTCGCAATGCGAGGGTAGGCAAAGGGGTATGATTGGCTGGATACACGACGAGGCACTTCCAAGTGCTCAACTTTGATGTAATGTATCTCAGTCAGATATGTACAGGATGTGTCAAAGATATAACGCGAAAAATAATATGAATTAATTAAAAAATCGACAATCGCATAAAATTAAACATACATCAATCGATCAACGATAAATTAAATCTAATATTTAATCAAATCTCACGTACATGCGAATTAATTCAATTATTCAATACAAATTTATTGCATATTTCGCACACATTTTCTTTATATTAAATCAAATTGCATTTCATTTTTTGTATATTTTATACGTCTGGATATATATTTTTATAAAACAACTTTGCTGGCTGCGTGTTTTGCACGAATATGCTAAAAAGCAGGAATTTCAAAGGCCTTACAAAGACGGATGTTGAAAACTTTGCAAGGCGCTCCCGGTCGCCATCAAAGAAACTTAACCTGAAGTTGTATCTTCTTTAGAAATCTTCAGTCTCTGATGAAAATGTAAGTACTCGAGTATCGCTACGCAATTTTAAATAATTCATTAATACGTATATTAATCGTATCGAATAAATTCTCAATATAATTCTATGACTGATTACATGGAAAGATTATGCCATCGATTTTCTGAAGAAACGAGTTATTGGCCGGATATTGACAATATAAATATAGACATATAATAATATCAATAAAAATCTATTTCTGCGAATTTAAATTTATATATTTTGATAACTTTTTTACATACTTTTTTATGATACACATAAGTACGAGAACCAATGACTACCGTGCAAAAAAATTAAAGATACTTTTATTTAAAGCCACTTTTAGATTAAACCTTTCATAAAATTAATACTCATAATTGAGAATAAAAAGATCATTCATCTCATTATCAATATTTTGAATAAAATAACATCTTGATGGGAAATCTAGAGGAATATTTATTATTTTTTTTTTTTATAAATGCGTATATATTTGTAGAATACTTCAATATTATTTAATTAATTAGTATAATATAATTAAAAATGGTAATAATAATTAAAAAAAATATTTTAATACGCAGTTATGTCTAATATATACGAGGTTTAATTTTTAGCATGTTTAACCAGGGCTTAGAACCGTTATTTTGTTGTGGATTTCGCTCCGGCTTAATCACAAATAAAACAATCGGTTTTTCGGTTCCGAGTATTTGTGCTTAAATACTTCTATCAAGACTTTAAACTGAGAGTGAATCGAAAACAAAAAACCGCTAAGTATCATTTTTATGCCGGAACGAAACCCCGGAGCTAAACCGAAAAGAAATAACGGTTCAGATCGGTTTATTATACATTTTTAATATAAATTAATATAATTTAAACAGTTATTACTCGGAGCTGAACTGAAAACTAAAAAATCAGTTATTTTTTCGAACAAATATATATTTTTTTAATTGTGCCGGAACGAAATCCGAACCCAAATATAATGGTTCGAAACCCTGATATCTAGCGATTCTGTTTTAACATCTTTATTTTTACAAAACGACGTCCTTTAGTATTTAATTTTCATTCGGAAAAGTCGCAGGGTGCCATGTTTGGGGCCAATATAAAGTACAACATTTATTGTACGAATAAAAAATCTGCGAGAATACAAAAAGCATGTAAATCTTTATCAATGTCAAAATACGTCAAGGAAAATTTTATCAACACTCATCAGATTTATACAACATTTATTTGGTATCTGCGTCAATAAATTTCGCGAGTTTTTTTATGCCGATTTTCAAAACCATGTTTTTTATTTACTATATTTTTATAATAACTTTTAAAATAAATGAATCTATATCAGATTAATGCTTAATATTAATATCATATTTTTTTCAATTATATACTTAGCTCTCAAGTCGAAAAAATATTTTTAGCATATTTTGGACTTTTCATGTTTTATATGAAATCAATAATTTAATTATGTTAAAATAAAAAATAAATTATTATAGAAATAGCTCATTAATATGTGTGTATATAAATTATTATAAAAACAATCAAAACGGAATCAATGACGTTAATAAATAATAAAGGTTTAATATTTGTCGCAACTCGCGAAATTTAATGACGCTTCTTGTATTAATATATAATATAGTTGAGAATCCCTGATCTAAGTATTTTGCAATTTTTTGCTGTTAAAATGTTACATAGATTTTCTGTTATGGTATTGAAGATACGATGCTTCTATTTAGTGTCACAATATGTCATTTTAAACCATTTTTTCTTGAGGAATTCTCTATCCCTGGGGTATTTGGGGTTTCGTGCGTGCTCTCACCTAGCGGCTTAGGATCTCGAGCTGATGATGATAAAGCCTCGATCGAGGCTCTCCGCTCTTGGCTTCATACTATATCTATTACAATCGATTAGCCATTTCGACAGTGGCGTAGTCATTACAAACGAAAATCATAAATTAATAATAATATTAATTTGTTCAATAATATGCCTAGATGTGGATGCTCTATCTGCGATTGAATCGTCGACGCATGCGCAAATAAGCTCTCGCATAGATTACCACATTGAAACGATGGTATTGCGTGTCGGGGAGCTTCTTCTTGCGTCAACGCAGTTTCGATTTCAATCCAAACGATCGAATCGTCCTCGGCCGGCTCCTTAATTACACGGCAGGACAAACAGGGCCGCTGCGTGTGTACAAACAAGGGCGCGCTATTGAAAAACGCGAATGTTCAATTTCCAGCGGGGCACGTGGCGCCCGGGGCGCCGCCCCCCGGCACGTGCCGCCCCTGGCTAGCGCCGGCATTAGCGCAGATCACCCGACCATTATTGCGATGCCGTTTTTTCACTTCTCACAATGGATTGAATTAGATTGCTTTATGAGTGGCCGGGGAGGATGAGTATGTGACGGGTCCCGTGTAAGCCGACTGTAATTTATGGACATATAATTATCTGAGTTTTTGGAAAATGCCACTTTCGTTATACGACACGTGTGCTTAGTGCGATAAAATGATAATTCGTGCCTCAATTTTCTATGATGAGAATTTATATGCGAACAAAATTATTTTCCGAGGTGAGATCACCGGTCTTTACAACATTGTGAGTCAATAAGACACGATATTTCCAGATGGTTAGGTAGTATACACACAATCTTAAATAATAATAATAATGTTAAAGGAAAATCCATGGATTCTTTTTGTAGATGTTTAAAATTGCATCTGTTTAATATATTTAAAATATAATCAAATCAAGACAAACCTCTCGCATAAATATCTCAAGTTAAGCTAAATCCTTGGTTAACTATTAAATAATTATTGCAGAACTAGCATCTTTATAATCCACAGAACAATTAGATTTAAATTGGAGTGAAAAATCGAATAAAATATATTTTTAAAAGCATATAAGTTAGCTTTGGATAAATACGAGCGCTGAAAAAAATGGATTCTAGGCATATTTCATATTCCTTAGATAGACTACATCTAATTATTATGTTTTTAATATCGAGAAGCATAGAGTAAGAGAAAATGTTTTCGAAATGAGGCTTAATATAAAAACTAATTAACTTGATGCTTTTTTTTATGAAAACTAGATTGAAAAACTAGAGTAGAGTTGGGAATTCTTATTCTATTTTCGTGCCTTGTCCACTAGCGAATGTTGTCGATTATGAAGGTCACCTCTATCCCAGCCATTACTGTCCTGAACAAGGAGGTGGTATATTCCTACTTAGGAATTACTTGCAAATAATTTTAAACTCTTAAGATTTTTTTCCGAAATTGTTAAGATAAATATTTACCATAAATGAATGAAATGATATTTTGGTATCTTATAAAAAATGTTTTTTTATGTGGAATAGTATAATTATTAGTTTAAACAATATACAGTAGATCGTATAGATCTGAAAACGGACAAGACATACAAATGAAGAAGTAGAAGAAGAAGACGTACAGCTAAGTGAAAATTTTAAATGAAAACAAAAAATGCTATCTAAATAAAATTCGTCACATTCGTCAGACGTTGATCTTTTCAGTATGTTTATAATCTGTCCACCTGAAGAAAAACACTAGAGTTGAAAATCAATTGAAATATTAAAGAAGAAGAAAAAGATTCGATGTTCTTTTTGCACGGTTTTTAAATAACACGATGCAAGATAATGAACAAAATAACAATTCATTGAAAGCAGTTAAAATAAAAGATTCCAGATAAATCCAATACTCTTTTTGCACGGTTTTGAGTTCATACAGTTCTACAAAATGGAGCTATTTATATTATAATAAATATTTGTGTTCGACACGATTCAAAACAATCGAAAAGAATAAAAATGTCCATAAACAATTATAATACATATTACGGCGTTTAATTAAATCATTATTATTATGGCATATGAACGTAGACTGTAATTATTTTTTGCATAGATTTTTGCATATTAAATGACTTTCATTATAAGTTTAATTAATTGAATAGAGTAGAATACACAAATTTCGTTCTCGTGGGTTAATTTGGTTAAAATTAAAATTTCACACGGGTTCAATGCGGCAAAGGGTAGTCGGAGGTGGGGTAGAGGCGGTTAGGGATGCACTCGATGCGGCACGTGACCGGCACTTCCGCCGGGCACATCGGCCTGGAAGTAATTATCTGTTTGAACCCCACAGGTCCCGACGGGGTTAATATAATTGACCGGTGTCTGCCGGGACTTGTGCCATTGTTGTTCCGTGTTTTCGTATGATTTGCCTATGAAATAATTATATTGAGGCGCGTGGCGGTCGTCGGTCATGATTGATATCGGTCAAATTATGTCGTATCATTTTTATTGTTATTTAATTACGGCGTCAATTAATGCCGAATATCGTGTGATGTTTGACGTAAAAATACGTATACGTGCGATACAACTAGATTTCGGCTCCCCAAGTTTATATGCCGCAAATATACACGGGCTCGGTGTGCGCAAATATATTTAAAACCAAAACAAATTTACAAATTAAATACAAATAAAATCACCGAAACGTGCTAGTCAAATGAGCAATCGGTTATTCAAATTCATCTTAATAAACATATTAAATAGTTGGTGAAATTTATATATAAATATCTTCTTATTTCATTCTAACTAACGAGTAGTCTTTTTTAATATTCCTTATTTAAAATAAAAAAAACGTATTTAAATGTCAAAAAATCGAAAAGAAATTGATAAAAGGCTTCTTTAATTTAATTAAGGAATCCAAAAAAAGTCAACATAAATAATGTTCTAATCCACGAATTTAAGAAAAACATATAAAGCTAAGAAAAAATATACTTTTCAATCAAAACTATATTGAATAAATGTCTTTTGT
>JAGXCT010032768.1:0-42089 GCA_022495035.1 Philopotamus ludificatus
ATAACGCCCTCTGCTATTTCGCGGTTTTTTATAACCAGTTCGATAGTCCCTCCTAGAACGTAATTTTTTAAGGTTAAATTACATATTTCGCAAATATGTAATACTAAAAATAGGGTCAATGTTTGGTTGACAATTAAAAATAATATCGTCATTTAAAATATGCAAATGGAAAAAATTAGCGATGTATTGATTTCGTTCATTTTACAAAATAAAATTAAAAAGCTCTCTTCCCAAATTTTGTATGGTGGCCTTTGGTTTCTATAACGCGGGTTTTCTATAACTTGACTGTATACTTTTCTAATTATTATACACTTAAATAAGTGCAATGTCATCATAAATGGAGAATCAAATTCTGGTTGATTTGGGATGTCGTCTTACAAAAAAATATTTGTTTATTCGTCGTAATATTGAATGTTTTTGGTGAATATTTTTGTTCCAAAATGTATACTAATTAGATCAGGGTTTACCAAACTATGTATTTATAAAAATTTGGAATAGTTTTATAGGGCTGCAACATATCTAAACGAAAGATGAGTGATGGTCAATCTCCATTAAAGTTTAAGACGTCAAGTATTTGATGTACAGATGGAGATTATGAATAGAAATAAGATACGGCAATCAAAATTAGGTTAAATAACTATTTTCAACCGTTAAGGACCTGAGGTAAAACGTATTACAATTTTAAATACAAGTTTTCGCGGTACGGTATACGTTTCACTCGCACTTGGCACATCGTACGGGGTGCGAGCGAGAGAAGACATCGCGCCTATGGCAACAGAAGCGAATATTGTTGTTTTAATTATTTTCCGCAATTGCAGACAGTAAAGGTCAATGATTATTTATAATATTTATTCATTAGACTTTTTTAGACAAATGCTACGAAAAGGAACCATGCTGGCAAACCGGTGCTACTTTAGACTTGAACAACATCTACAGTCGAGATTCCTCTCAAAGAATACTAAGTCAAGCCATACAGGACCCTCATCAAGCCCGTCCTAACATACGGATCTGAATGTTGAGCTCTGACAAAGCAAGATGTGACAACTGGATATCCTGGAGCGGATTTTGAGACGAATATTTGGAGCCATATTCGACGGGGGAATGGTGTATCTGAAGAAACGATATAAGGATACGGAACAGTCAGCCGCCAAAAAGGCTTATGATTAACAAGCCTTTATGTCCCTAGAGGTAAGAAAGATCAAGGCTTAGGTGGTTGGACTGTTTGCAATGGGACGCTGCATCAATGAGACTTACCGGAAGATGGAAGGACATAACGGCAGAACGGATAAAATGAAGAAGGGTGTTGGATGAGGCCAGGGCTCCACAATAGTATTTTTTTAATGCGTTTTATTTTATACGGTCCTTATCTAGCGCACATAAACAGACTTGACTGTAATCGAGGATTAATACTTTTAATAATAATGTTTGGACATCTTCGAAAATTTTCATCCGAGGAGTTTTGTCACTTAGGAGTTTTACGAAGCTGTGGCCTGTCCCCGGCTTAACCGCGACGTCCAAAGGGGGTCAATTTACAATTGGAAATATACCCCAACAGTTGTGTCAGGGTATTGATTAAGAATTAATCAATATCTCGATTTAGAATGCTAAAAAATGGATTATTCTAAGAATAAAAATAGCTATTTATGATATGCCTCATAATTTGGTTGATATTTTGGATTTTTTTACTAATCAATATTGTCGACAATGAGGACACGTGTCATTTATTGGATGCTTTGAAGGACAATGATTGTTTATAACATTTATTCTTAAATACAAGAAGTTTTGTGATGTGTAGGATTTATATTAAAAGAGTTATTTGATAAAAATCAAAAACTTCGTGTTCCCAATATACCCCATCGCCACGGCTAGTTAATCATTTAGCTATTGCCAGCGTAGGAGGATCTCATTATTAATTTGTATTTATTTTTTATTTCAATCAATCCATTGGCAGCTCAATAAAGAAAAATAAATAGCGGTCATCAAAGAGCTGATGAAACTGTATTCGAGTTCTTCGGCGTACTTTCACCGGTCGACTCCCATTGCTTTGACTGCTGTAGTGTTGGATCAATATACATATGTATGTTAATTGCCCGTGACTAATAGTAACCAAGCGTTATTAATACAAAAATCAGTGTAGTAATATGTTTAAATGCCCGAAGAATTAAAAGGAACAATGTGGGATTATCAACGACATTATTTTGAGACATGCAAATACATTCGAATAAAATGGAGGAAGCGTGGGTTTATGCAGCAACAACAGCCTTTGTATATATTTGCAGCAACAATATTCTAAAATTATATACGAAATGAGCGATTCATGTCCGAGGATTAAATGTACATTGTGAATCCTTTGAAATGGCGGATAAAAAAAATTTAAAAAAATTAAAATAAAAACAAAAGGAGATGGAAGTCGTCGGTGTAACGAGCATCCGGTCGCCGCCAAAAGTGACAAATTGAGCGTGAATAAAAATGATTTGGAAACAAGTTCGAAGATAAATTCGTCGGCTAATTGACGGGGCACGGCTCCTCGATCGGATCACACGGCGGGGAACGTGTTAAACCCCATTAGCGCCACGTGTGGCACCGCCGCGGCTAATTCCTAATTGATTGCCGATGGCGCAACTTCCAAAACCTGGCGTGCGTAAAAATTTACGATCGAATTTCGAAACCAGTCGTCGGGAAATTAAAGTTGGCCACCGCCTACCCAGATGGCAGTCGGCAAATAAAAGTGACGGAGGGCTCCAGCCCGTCTTCCTGCCGGGCCAGCGGGCGATTAAGGCGGGGATCCAGAACGTGACATTTCATAAGTACGACGGATCTTGTACAAATATCGTAGCATAGGTTGTGGAACGGTGGGTCGGGATACGGAGCCGTGTTTCGGTGTAATACCCGAAACAAATCTCTTGTGCAAAATTCTAAAGCGCGACATAAAACATGCGAATACGTAATCGGGGAGTCGTAATCGGGCTATCTAGTGAGACCCTATCTGATCTGATTGATTCCCTCGTGTTCCCGAAGAGGTTGACATAGAGTTTATTAGCGCTGAACATACTAAATCTAGAAAAATACAATCGTACACCAATCCCTCGATTTACGCGGTTTCACTTTTACGCGGTAAGAAAAAACATATTTTTTTTAAGAAATCAAACATATTTTGTATAAGTGCTCAAAATGCATATATTGCATCAGATTAATTCCCACTTCAAATCGACCAGACGTCTGTAACCCCTTTCATTGCGCGTGCCGTACGTCAAATATTGTTGTAAGTTTTGCATCTCTTGCAAAAACTTATAAACTGAATGAATCTACTGTACGTACAATTAAAAAAAACGAAATAACTGTTAGAAGAAGTGTCACCTCGATCCCTGATCAGTTCTAAATATACCCATACGTTAGAGATGCTATAAAATTTGAAACGTCGATTTATTTAATCTATTTCCTTTAATAAAATTGTATTTTGGCGCCTCTGTTTTATTAATGGTTTTCTGAACTCATCCCCTACTTTATATGAATCCGAAATCCGATTTACGCGATTTTTATTTTCTAACCTACTTTATCTACTATTTTTTTTGTATGAATTGAAGTTTCTGATTTACGCCGTTTCAACCGCAAATCGAGGGACGGTGCATATATAAAACATAGTGAGTAAAAGTAAAAAATATAAATAAAAATAGGTAGCATAAAATATAATATAGAAATAGAAAAAAATATAACAGTAGTAGTACTTTTATTTAGCAATATTACGCAACAAGGGCTTGAGGTTTTTTCTTAAGTGGGCCCGCCCCATGTGGTGAGTCAAATCTGTAGACTCCTCACTTTGACGAGCCATCGTGCAACCATCGTATCTTAAAGACTTCTTTGGAAATACAGGATCTACACCTGAAGGCAATACAGTGGGGAGAATCGCCCGGTAAATCGTAAATCACAAAAGCCCTGTAAGCAGAGATGGAAGAGACAAGGTCCCGGTGACAGACAGGGCCAGGGGACCGTCTCACTTCATTAAACATAGTCTCTCTCAGAACAAAACTCCGGACACTCCCAAAGAATGTGTTTTGATGATTGTTCATTTAAGTCACAAACTCACAAGTCGGGTCATATCTGGTGCCCAGCTGATGTAATTTATTGGCGTTAAAGGAGCCATGTCCCGTGACAAACTTGCACACGTAGTGGTCAGGAACAAACTAGTTCTGCCTGTACTCTGCAGTGACTAACGATTACAGCGGCTTCTTAACTCTAAATACTATGGGAGCCTCTTCTTGGGTGGGGCTTGGTCCAAAGCTTCGACGTCGGGAGAATGTCCTGGTCCCCAAGACGTGCTCGATAGCCACGAGGGATCAACCAGCCCGCAGCTCGGATCTGGAGTTCCAAGTCGATAAGATTTATTTATTTTTATTTTAGTGGCATATTAACCCTGAGGCGGGTCTTCGCAACCATGATGTCACGACTGCGACGGACTTTCTCCAGGTTATCTTGGTTCTTCGAATAGCCTGTACCGCCAGCCAAAGCTCAAACTGAGCTGTCACGTGTGGATTGTAACAAATAATAATCAGACGAGGTTAGGGCCAATTCTTATTTAATTTACGGTCTGATCGGGTGCTAATATAAAATAAATAAATGTTCCCGAAGAACTTTAAAGACTATGGGATGAGATTTTTCAATGCCATCAACTATAACGAGCTTTTCTTTACGCAATACGTCTAAAAGAGTGTCTTTCAAACATTTAATGCTTGCAGATTGTCGAAAGAACGATATACATACATACATAAGTGGCCTTCTAACCCTGAGGCGGGTCCTGGAGGACACTACGCGTTCTCCAGCTGAGACACGTTCGTCCCAAACCTAATGCCAGGAGTGTGACGGTCGTCTTCCAGGTTATCTTGGCTCTTCAAATACGGGTTAGGTCGCAGCCAAGCCCGGGCTTATGACTGGCTGGTATATTTGAGCCCATCTGTCACAGCGGCTCGAAAACAGCCGCGTCGTCCTAAGGGGTCTATCAGGGACCCCAAGTCAAGTAAGAATAAAAATAGTTATTCATAATAAGCTTCATCATTTGGTCGATATTTTTGATTTTAAACTAAATTCAATATAACTAAGCAACACGTCTCAGTCGCACTCGGCCCATCGTATCGGATGCGAGTGAGAAAAAACATCGCGCGCAACAGCAGCGAATATTGTTGATTTTTTTCGCAATTGCAGACAAATAAAGGACAATGATTACTTATAATATTTATTTTTTAAACTTTTTTAGACAAATACAAAAAGTTTGTGACATATAGGATTTACATTAAAAGAGTTATTTGAGAAAAATCAAAAATTTAGGGTACCCAATATACCCCATCGGCACGGATAGGTTAAATTGAACTGTAAAGCATTTCGAGTCGGTCATAATTCGTGGATTTTTGCTGGATGCGTGAAATCAATCCACCACGGACGTTTTTTTATATGTAACAGACGGTTTTTATATGTAACCGCGGGGATTAAATGTTCAGTTTACGATGTTTTGGATGTAATTTCTGGAGAAATTTTGCTAAGAAACAATAATGAGAATACTAGAGATTGTATGTATATTTATAAATTTATTCATTTTCACAGAATCGAAAAATACTAGAACACGATAAACCTTGGTGATTGTACTGCTTTCACTTACATCATCAAAATATATTGTAGCATAACAATGCGATACTATTTTTTCTATATTTATAACCAATTCTTGAATATCTTCTTCATAATAAATAAAATAATCGGTTATAGAGTGAATCATCTCGTATATTGATTAATGAATATTCATACGTTGTATTCTAAATTTACCATTCCACATTTTCCGGACCTACTCAAATTTAACAATGAACGCCATTATTATGGCCGGGCGATTATTATCGGCGGCGCCTGAGGGTTAAGGGTTAACATTTCCCCACCGAAGCACTAGTGCTCCGCCCCCTTGGCCGGCTTTGTACACGACACCGATACTGGCGAGGGGTCCGTTACCATTGACACTTTGGGAACCGATGGTTCATTAATCCCCGTGGGACTGGACCGAGTGGTATTTGTTCCCGACGACTCTCTTAATCCAGAGAACGGCTTCAGCCGCAGGGATACTCGTTAAAACACTCCGGAGAAATTTCCAACAAAGGCTGCTTATGCGAAAAACGCATACGTTTTAAGCCGTGAACTATAGCTGCTTATGACTGGAGCAGAAAGAGATCGGATAATACGGAGGATGGAATCCGATGCGTGAGCTATGGCTTCCGATCGAACGGTTCAAGGCCCCGGGCGTTGTTTTTTTAGGGGCGATTTTTTTATGAGCGAAATTTAGAACGAAAATAAGATTATAGCGATCGACTGTGAGATTTGACATCCTGAAAAAATCCATATAAAAAATATATAATATATTTAGTACAGTGATAGCATATGTATGGCACGCGTGCAAGAAATGGCCCAGCAACAATTTAGCTATCATATAAAACAATTTATAATAAATTTGGGATTTTTTGGACTGCGCACGCAAAAAGGTTCGCCACCCCTGATATAATATATTGCATTAAAAAGTTTATATTTTCCGTAATATTATTTCGAAAGCAGAATATAATATTAACATTGAAAGAACTTGGAAGGAAACTGTTAAAATTTGTTCTGAATATATTATCCCAACATTTGCATTTGGCGACAACCGGAGAAATCGGAAACACCCGGTTGTTAAAAGTTCAAATAGAATCTTGAGCCTAACGACACCGGCCACAGTAAACATTAGAATATACGCACGAGACAACAAATACGGCCGCCATTGCAACAATAACCTCTAAAAGTCAAAATAATAATAATAATAAAAATAAAATAAAAAGAATTGTCTTGATAATCTTAATATCGATGAATTTTGATCATTTAAATCAGTTATAATAAATTTATACAAAGGTATAATTAAACATATATGCATCATTTTTGGATTTCGAGGGTTGTAAATTGTGATAAGTCACATTTTTTTGTCCTTGACATTGGTTGTAATCAATGAATCGCATGTTTTATAAGAAATCCCTTTATTAATTATAATAAGGGATTTTAATTAACAATTTTAATTAACTCTACCCCTGTAAGCAGGGGTAGAGTTTAAAGGAATAACAAATAACAAAACATTATAATTTAATATTACAAAAGCTGATATTTACTTTGTTTAGAATATCATTCAAGGCCAACTTTCAAGTATTATAAATAAATTTAAAAAAAATATAAATAATATTCCTTATTATTTAATTATAAAAATATTATGATATAATTTTACAAAACCATAGTAATAAACCAGAAATACAGCTAATGTTTCTTCTCTTCTAGAAAATTAACTGCATTTCAGTGAAATCTCAATTGCTAATTTCATATTTCCAAGAACTATGCACAACCAGTGCTATTGTCACTTGTTTTATGTTCATGACCTGAGGTTTACGATTGAAATCCTATAAATGAATTCTATGCCAGACTTAACGATTAATAATAATAATAACGCATCGATTATTAACTTTTTTACGACCAAGTTTGAACTTTCTTAGAAAAAAGGAATAAGAATTGCATGTTTTTGAGATGAATCGTCGCGCGAAAAACGTCATGTGTCAAATCGAACGGCGTTCTAAAAGTGAAATAAACGGCCATGGCCATACATCACTGGGGAAACTTTGCCCATCCAAATACGCATCAGACCGCATGTTTATTAATTAAATCAGTGAACGGTATAAATAAATTACGAATTGAAGCATGCAAATAGATCGTACGCCGACGGCGCGTGGAGCAAATTAGCCCCATCCGGCCGTCATTCAAAATTCCAACGGTCGAAGGAGTTGACGGCCCGCGAACGCTGGAAGCTCTCCAAGAAGCCCGGGAAATACCTCACGCGCTTCTTCCGCGTGATGGAGAGTGCAATTATTTTGATTCATGAGCCAACAGAACCGGATATGAAATATCGGTGGATTTTTTTTCTCATCTCCAGCGGCGATATCCCGCCGCTTGTTGCGGAGTGACGTAACCCTGTCGGGGGTTTTATTGTCGCAATGACGAAGCGCGGTGTTGTCGCCGGGAGATGGATGAAGAGGTGGTCGCTTTTAAAATTCGATTTCGTGAAGGAATGAGCATTGTGCCCGAGGGGTAGGGCTTCCTCAAACAGTTTTACACAAGAACAAAGTTTTTAATTCGATTTTTTTCCACTTCCATCCATCATTGCGGGCGGATAGATGTAAAAATGCCAATTTTAAAACGTAACTCTATGCATTTTTAATGGCATTCTATTCTAAATTATATTGACACATAATGTAATATACATAATTGGCCACGCTAAGGGTAACACATTGTCGCAGAGTGAAATATGTTATTATTATTTTATTTTATATAATATTCTCTGTAGTTAAAGGATATTTTTTGTCACATTTTAAGTAAATTTTGGAGTTAAAATCGAAACATCACTAAACTACAGTTTTTTTACGTCAAATACACCCAGTATTTAGTAGTTAGTACTGGGTACTAAATACAGTGGAACCCGTTTTTTACTTTTTGAAGGAACTGGTAAAAAAAGTATATATATATTGAAAAATATTTAATTGTTTAACTTAATTTTTAAAAGGGTCAATTTGATTTGCAAAAAGTTGTATTTTGATTTGTAAAAAGTTGTATTTGATTTGTAAAAAGTTGTATTTGATTTGCAAATGGGTGCATTAGATTTGCAAAAAGGTGTATTTGACGTAAAAAAACTATATTTAAATGATCCATAAAGATTTTAAAGAGGCAGGGGTATTATTCACATTCTACCCCCAGCCATAATTATAAGATATAAAGAGTACATAAGTATAATTAATAGATTTTGAAGAAAGATTAACCAATTCATATACGATCTTATCTAAAAACAATTTGCGATTAAAAATATGGGATCTTGGGAATGGAAAAAAGCAAAAGACTACGACTGAAAGCATCATTACAAAAAGTATTTCTTAATTTTCGTTTAAGCAAAAAATGATTCTTCAAATTTTGGTCGACTAATATAGACTTGGCAAATAGTACTTCTTGGTTAAATAAAAAAAATGTAAATTTGGTTTTTCTCAAAAATTCCCCCAACAGATACATTATATTGCAGTATTTTTTTAAATCTTCACTTTTACATCAAGCACGTCTGGAACTCAATTTTCTACTGAATATTAGCAAAACGTCGTAATTTCACGTTGCTTTCCATCTTCGGGAATAGGACGATATCATGTGCGGCGAATATAAAGGCTGGGGAATCATAACACTAATATTTTTGGCTAAAAATTCCTTTGTAATTTTTCCAATTATAAAAAATCCCATATTTTGGAACAATTGGATTCGGATAATTTTTGGATCAAACCCTTTATATTGTATACAATTTTAGGAACCGCAGGAATATGTCCGGAAATCGTGAATAAAATCCATCATTTAAAATGTATAGAATGAGGAAAAATATTTTTCTATGCGTGTTTAAATTATTTCGTGACAAATGTCATAGGACTCCATTGTTATGCAATTCCGGGGTTTCATTCCGGATGCACCCTTTGGGACTTAACCTTTTGGGAATCGTCGGAGTATGCGAATGTCGCGGGCACGCAGGCGAGGAAGCGAAGATGGCGCCATTAATTTTTGAGGATGCGTTTCGGCATCCTAGGAGGCTCCCTGCTCCCGAAAACCGGGAACAAGGTCCCCCTGCCCCCATTTGTCAATATGTATACACGACGTCGGTAATAAAGGGCCGGCCCTGGGCGCCCTGAAAACAGGGGGCGGAAATGCTCTCCGCGGAAAATAATACGACATTTTTGCGGGAGGGGTAGTAGTAGGACAGGGGACACTACGCAAAACTCCCCAATGAATAGACACACTAAATAGCATCCAGAGATATAATGTGTGTTTCGGAATTACAGTGCGGACAATTAATATTTTTCGTGGCAGAACAAAGACGTCTTGGCGTTGTTGGGACGGCAAAGTCAACCCTTTTGTGCCGCGTAATAAATGATCTCAAATTTACAGGTAGACAGAGTTAAAGTGTCTAATTTGTAATTGTAACAATTTCGGCTGTTGCGAATGGGGCCCCTTTCTTAAAGGGGGGGCCCTCCTCGACCCACATTACAACTACCGCCTCTGTTTAAAAAATCATTATGTGGGGGACCGAAACTTTGTCCCAGAATCTAGAATAATTTGGACGCCATTGTTTCATGGTGGCGAAAATTTGGTTCAGAAATTTCGGTTAATATTAACATAGCTGTAGGGTATTTCGCTCCCCTCGCACACAGTGGTCGTGGCTTTGAAAATACCTCAATTTGGAAAAATACCTGCTATTGCCGTATTATACGAAGAAGACCACCGTCCATTTAAAGAGGCTTAACTTTAATCTTGGAGTTGCAATATATAAAAAAAAGAATTGTGATTTATTTGTATTTTCATCCATGCTTAACATAATCGCGTTTGGAGCATAAGAAAATAATTTCGATTTGGTTTTTTACAAATAAAAACGTAATTTTTGCAATTGATAGAATCTTAAAATGAATTTTGGTATTGAGATTACATTTTTATAAAAAAAATATAAAAATATTTTAAATATGACCGGAAATAAAGTCGAAAATGTGAAAAAAAAGTGAAAATAGACTCAGTTTTTTGAAGAAGGAGAAAAAGGCCTCAGTATCATAGCTCAAGACACAATTCAGAATAAAAAAGAACGCGAAGGCTCGTAACGAATCGTATGAAGCTACAATAAGATATCCTATAGTTAGAGGGAGAGGGAGAAAGACTAGAATGTGCACAGGAGGATTTCAATGCCCTAAATATGAAGTACTGGATAGGAAGCATTCAAGTTTTACTATTGTCCAGATGATTTTCTGTTGTAAAAATAACATTTTTTATCGCACATCACAATAAAATTGAGAAATAAATGGGCTTTGTTGTGTAGAAGAAGTGAAGCATAATACTGTCGATTCTAGCTGTATAAATAGCATGAGTTCAAGTTATTAACAGATCTGACCCGCATTAACCGCTTCAGTGCCGTAAGGACACCGGTGGCCTCTACGTACGGACGACGCGGAATACCGTAAGCCCACCGGTGGCCGCTGTCTTTGTGTATTAACGCTCTATTTACATAATATTTTCTGGCTACATTTTTTTTGTGAAAGTCAATTGTGTTTTTATGAAGACGGAATTATGAAAAAAACATTTTTATTAAACACGGGGTATATAAATGTTTCTCAGCTTAAAACCTCGCGGAACTGAAACAGTTAAGGAGCCTAGTTAATCTGGAAGACAACCATCGCAATCCTGGCCTTAGGGTTGAGTTGAAAGCGTCTCGCTAGTGCTTGGGAAGTGGATAGAAGAAGCGTAGAACCACTGGAGATCGCGTAGTGTCCCCCAGGTGGTAAAAACCCGCTTCGGGTTAGAAGGTCATTAAATAATAATAATAATTATTAGGATTAATACTCGTTAAAATAGTTTTTAACTTCTACTGCACTTAAAAAACCTTTTTCTAGCATCGTATATACAAGTTATTAGACGAAACGAAGTCTACCGATTATAGAAAATAAGTAGAACCTACATCTGAACTTCTAAATACTTTATAACATCGTTATCTTGGGATGGTTCATTAAGTTGACCCTGTATCCCATTTTAAATGTAATTGTAGACCATAGATATCGATAATTAAAACAAATAGGGACCACGCTATAGAAAGCCACCATATAGAAGACTAGGCATCCACACAAAATTTGGAGTTAGGTTTTCAATTGCCTTTTGTAAATAGAACAAAATAGATACATCGATTAATTTATCATTCGCATATTTTAAATCAACTCGTTTTAATTTTAGTTTGTTCACACATGAATTATCGCACACGGTGTTCTATAGAAGGGAGCGCTATAGGAGGGTTGACTGCATATAAAAAATCGACAACGATAAATGCGTACATATATATATATAATAAAATATATGTTCTTTTTTATAACTAATACTTATTCGATTATGTTCGAAAGCAAAAACAAAATGGCGATTTTCGAATTCATTTGTTTTTCGGCCATTTTGAATTTATAATGTTTGAGGTTATGTCATCATATAAGAGCTTATAATCGATTTATTATTATTATTTAATAATGAGAATATTAATATAATTTGTTGCATAGAAGAGAAACAATAGAAACCAACTGGTAGTAGTAAAATTGTCTGCGATTAAGATAGAAGATAGAATGAATGGGGAAGAGTCGAAACTAGTTCACAAAGATTGGCGACGATTACCCTGGGACATGCTGCGTTGTAAGATGCTAGCGTCAAAGACCTTATACGAGTCTAAAGATGGTACAGTAAACAAAACCACAATTATTTTCTCATTAATCTAGTTGAATAAACCGAAAATTCGGAAAACCGTGTGTGGGGTACAGTTCACCGAAACTTTTTATACCGATCCACTAATTTAGAATAGATTAGAACTAGGCATTCCGCAACGTATCGTCGGATAATTAGTTTTGCAAGTAATTTGCAAAATATGCGAGAGTCTGAGTTCGAAGACGGGATCCAGAGGTCGACAAACCCATCCATTCTTCCTGAGGTGTAGAGCGCCACGAATCGAAATAGGATCTCAGTCGAGGATTTGTTCTTGGATAATGCAAAACTGCAGGGGTGAGAGCTCGGGCGATTATTTCCGCCGGGCAGAATTTAATCGGCGGTTTGCCTCTCTAAACTTCCGGCATCGCCGATTAACCGGACGCGGGATCAATCAATTTTTTTGCTCAAAAATTTCGGCTTTTGTCGGGGTTTCGGCAACGCTCAAACTATTCCAATTAAATCAGGATCTTGGCCAGGTCCGCGTCGAGCGCGATCAGGGCCGGATTACGTGTAGCCCCCCGGGCCAGGGGAACACAATATCGCCCCCTCTTTCCCCCCCGTTTTGCGAAACAGTAACTTGTTTCTAGTTAATGGCTTCATTTACCCTTTTCCCCGCTTTGTTTCTCTACAATATATTGTGATGTGTACCGATTCGCATTTCTAGCGATTCTATACACAAGAGACACAACAATGCCGCGAGAGCAGATTCGCAACGATTGAAATTTGAAACTGGGTTCGTCAGATTTATTTATATTCCGACGTTATTAGACCGAGATCTGATCTCATCAGCCATATTATATTTTGGCGACTGATGTGTGCGAGACGGGGTGTCCGCGGATAAATGGCGGCGTTTTGACATTTAATACACCGAGTTGAACGTTATTAGAAATGGAATTGTGAGATGCGGTCAGAGCAGAAATTGGATTTCAGCTGAAATTGTCGGGGGATGCATCGGGGGTTTCGAACAACCGTGTCTCTAAACATTTTTCAGCGGCTAAATATTTTATTCGCTGAATATAATGTGTGGGCAAACATAATCTCGTATTCAAATAACTTTGCCACCCCTGCTCTAGTGCCCCAAAGATTAAATAATTAATCGTGTTTTGTGAGTGTGCGTGCATAGGACTAATGGGTTATCCATTATAGTTAAGAGAGTACTCCGACTTGTTTTAAAATCGAATCGAGTATAATTCAAATAATAAAATAAATAAAACCAGCGATAACGAACTCAGAAAATTAAATAAATAACTTCAACATAAATATTTACATCAGATATAATATAAAAACAGGCAATTAATGAAATCCATCGTTTTTCAAGGGATCATCTAGAAAGAGATAAATGAAAAATCCGCGATTATTTAAAATTGTTTTTGTTTGGTCTCTCGATTCATTTGTTTCAAATAAATGTTACGTTACCGAACAAAAAATATCATTCATTTGTTTTTCGGCCATTTTGAATTTATGACGTTTGAGGTTATGTCAACATATTATCAGCTTATTCGCTTAATTAAGTCATTTTTAAATGTGAATGTGTAATTAAAGATGCGATATTTTTAGGTTGAAAATCCTGTTAGATGTCGTTGTATATAGTCAACCACAAAGTTCTCTCGTAAATTTTGCGTTTGTTTCAGTGTAAGGATCTTTATTTAGAAAATTTAAATCCAATTGTTCGACTGTCTAGGAGTCTCTTTATGCTTTTTAGGGTAGCTTGTTTAACTTTACAGTTTCTAACTGTAGTACTATCGTTCTCTTAAGTAAGTTTATGTACACCAGATGCAATTTTAACTGAATTTGTATTCATCATCTATCTCTTGTTCCATTGGTAATTCTTGTATATCATTTTCAATCATATAGTTAATGTCTTTTGGTACACTATTTCGATTGAATTTATACGTAAAACTGTCTGGCTATAATTTTTAGATAGTATACCAAGGTTTATTGTGATTTTAATAAATTTGTCATTGATTTTTCACTAATATTGTATTAAATTTAGTGAAATTTATTAGAATTTTCCATATTATTTAATTCAAATGGATTAAAAATTTCTGTCTCCAATGCTGATGTTCAATTTATATTTTTTATATTATGTTGGATCCTACCAATCTCCAAAAAAGTCATTTTTATTTATATATATTTAAATGTAAATTGTGACTGACACTTTTAAATAAAATAAAATTCCGTTCATCTCTAACGACATATTCGAAGGTAAAACAAAATGGCGATTTTCAATTCATTTGTTTTTCGGCCATTTTGATTTTATGACGTTTGAGGTTATGTCAACATATAATCAACGTAAGAGTATGAATATGAATCAAAATGCATATTGTTAATTATAAAAATGACACTTATTTTAAGTCCATCCATTATATTACGAAAAGTGAACGAATAATAAAACGGATTCTCATGCAAATGCATTTATTTTGCGTGTTCACTTAATGAGAAACAATGAAAAATGATCTGAATCGTGATTAAGTAGTTTCGTCTTGTGTGACTCGGCACAATCCGATTCGACGATTAACATAAGTAATTGAAAGTGCACATTTGCATTAAGAGAACCTCGCTTCGAAATTGTTTTACGCGATTTTTTTTCCCATTTTTCGAAAAAGTGGCAATTTTAAGTTTCGCGTAAATACCTATATCGTGAAATTGTCCCATTGAGCGCCGCCGCCATTACATCGCCCCTCCCTTTTTTGCGCGATACATTCAGAAACTCATTATTTCTTCTAAGATAAAAAAAAAGAAAAACACGATTGCCGCCCCGGGGCGATGCTGAGTTATACCCGTGTTTTCTTCCTTCTTAAATATCGGGATATTCGGGCTCAGAATTTATGTATTCCATTCTGTAGCCGCATACATTTAAATTCAATTGTTTGCCACCGACAATTTTATTTTTGCGGTAAAATATCGGTCCCCGAGGGAGACGTATCATACACATATCGATAGAGTCGGTGGGGGCGCACTTTGCCTAAAAGGCGTCTCAGATATTAGGACGAGAAGAAAAAAGTTGGGCCGGAAAAAGGTTGAGAGAAATATTATCTTGTACAAGGGGTTGCCCCACGCTTCAGGGGAATAGGAAAGCGCAATTATCGGCGAATATTGGCGAAAACCTTTTTGATACAGCCGGAGTGGCCCGATTAGATTCGTATTCATCAAAGGCCCCGCAAAAAAACGCAGATATGGCCGGAAATTCTTTGCTTAAGCGCGGATGAAAAAAAAATATGTAAGAAGGAAATCCCATCGATATCTTACATATTGAAAAATTGGACTCAACGAGCTGAATCATTATAAATTAGGAGCGATCTGCTCCCGTCCATATATTTAACGAGCTCCAAGATTCCGGAAATGTTTGTTAAAAGGTATGCATTATGTAAAAGGATTTTTTGATAAATCGCATCCCATCGGGAAGACATTTTATTTAATTAAAATCGAAACGAGGCGTATCCATCAAATGGACTAGGGGTAATGAATCTGTCGTCACGTACAACTCGGAATATTTATAACAAAAATATTAATACACGTTGTTTTAGATATTCGAATGCTATGCTTAGAAATGCAATTTATATTCTAGCTGTCAAAAACATTAGTTTTTGGAGTCTGCAAAGTTTCATTTATGCAATCATCCACGAGTTGTACAACGTAGACTAGTTCAGACAGGAATCAATTATTTAATATAGAATTAGATTTACAATATTATTATATATATATATATATATTTTTGGCCCAAAAACATCAACACTCAAAAAGGATTTCTGCGATTTTTTCCTATTAAAAAAAAAAATGATAAAAAAAACATTTGAAATTACGTTTTTCTAAAATTAACGAGATAAAGATAGAATCACCAAAGCCATATAAATGTATAATGTAAAAAAATCCAAAATTACCTTTATTTTTTTTTTTAAATTCAATGAATTTTTAATAAAATTAGATAATACCAATAAACCTATTAATTTTACGGGTATCTAATTCTATATGCATCTTTGGCGGGGAACGCCGTGCATATGTGCTAGATTGTGCGGCGCACACAGGCGCCAGGTCCATAATTATGCGCCAAGAGGGGAAAAAATAAAAATAATAATTTAATAAAATGAATTATATTTCTTTTAAACGACATTTAATTATATATATTTTATTTATATTATTATTATCTAAGATTTAAACGCTTCGTATAAATCGCAAAAATAATTTATTTTCATAATGTATGCTTTTGGATTGAAATAATAGGATTACTAGTAAAGCTTAAAATAAAACCAATGACAACTTGTTGATTCGAGTGTAGCTGGTGAATTTGACCTAACATTTTATGAAAAATCTTAGCTTGATTTGACTTTTTAGTCAAAAGTAAAATTTTGGATAGGCATATTATTTAATTATTTTTGTTTAAATTTTATTTATTTATTACAGGAAAGCGTGCCATGCATAATTATGATGTTATGGTTTAATATTTATAATGCTTTATATAATACGTATTTGGATAAGAAGATTTGGAGTAAACTGTAAAGGATTTCTTTCTAAAATTCAGAGACTAAACGCCAATTTTATGCAATTAATCTCTATTATTTAATATGTATTAAGTTTGAATCTTTTTAAGATATTTACTCTAATAATCCAATTTTCCGGAGCAATCTGAAGTTTTTTTTAAGTTATTAATTTTATTTTTAAATCTGAGAATATAACAATTAATTTTCCTCGATATGCGAAATTTCATAAAACTTCTTTTGTAAAAGATCATTGATTTGAATTTTTTTAAAAAATAAAATACAATATGTGGGATTCTTCACACTAAAAGGGTTAAACCCAAACACCCATTCTGACCCGGAAACTAGGATTAACCTCACGCAAGGATCGCAAAGTATATGTTTGATAATTGGCGAGACTTGACCTGATTGGCCATATGGCCAGATTGTGCGGGGCACACAGGCGCCGAAAAATTTGGGGCGCCAAGAGAATAATTTATATAAGGTGATTGAGTTCTGCACACAGGCGCTGGATACAGTCGGTGCGCTACTGACTGCAATATAATAATTTTAGGCCCTCATATCCGCAAAAAATCTAAGAATTGTACTGGGAAGTCATATTCACTAGGCCTTGCTTCACCTCACTACCATTTTTTAAACTATGTAAATGATGTTAAAGATCATATTAATCCGAAAATATACAAAATATTTTTTAAGCATTAGTTTTTTTTTTTAAATAAAGTTGAATGCTCCACTTAGTATATACCATTTCCATCTGAAAATTGATTATAACTTATAATAAATGTATAATTTTACGGGAACAATGAGCAATGTAAATTATAGTTGTAACACAATATTTCAAGATTTAATCAAAACTTCGGCCGCAAAGTAATATTTCTTTCAGTAACATACGATATTATTATGGAATTTAGGTAACTCGACCCCACTTTACGATACGGCAATTGAATTGCGGTTCGCAAAAATGCCATACGCCAAATTTGATCATACATTCTTTTCATAAAAGACGCTTTGAGTGTTCTCTTAGTGAGAAAAAAGCAAGAGTAAATACGGCGATTGTGATTTCAATATATGCGTTTTCGTGATAACATGCGAATTTTCCGCTTCGAAAACTGCAACTGTTCAAATATTAAATAGTATATTGTAAATTGCGAGTATCCCCCGTTCTCGCCATATTTGCCGAGGTCACCGATGCAAGAATTCATTCATAAAAGTCCTTTTGCACAGATGGAAACCGAGAGAGACACAAACAGACAAAGTTCAGAGCGGATGACAGACACAAAGAGTCATTCCGAAGTAGCCCCCGCTAGTAAATATTGGACGAAGACTGATATTAAAGGTTAAGAGTCCGTGTTTATTCAGCAGGCTGCGGCATGGCTACCGAAAAAAATGTCCTACTGGGTATGCGACCGGTTTCAAAGATGCTATCTCGCGATTCGATCAGGTGTTTAAGCTTAACAATTAAGATTGCATCGAGAACCGGTCGGTTTGTTCAATAAAACCGGGGATTTACGGCCCAAATAGGTTTTATTTCGACGGAATGACGACACGGGAAGCGGTCGTTGACTAATTGGGCCGAAGAAACGCCATCGATTTGATCAAGTACTATGGGATTTTGATCCCCGTGCTAAAGTTCACATGGTTGAACTGAATCCCCCCGCGTTTCATTCATCGAGAGGTTCGAGGATGCGTAGAGGATTATTCCGGGGGTTTTGGCATGAAGGATAGGGTTGGTGTTTTGATTGTGTCGTTTAATGTCATCAGGTGGGTATAACAATCTGTTGTCGAGCCAGAAATGAATTAATATTTGATTGGATAATTTAAGACGGCGAAGGGGTTAAACCGTACATTCATCAAACGGCATAACCCTTTCATGTAGATTAGGATCAGCTCGGTGACAAACCTTCATACATATTGTCTGACAAATCACATATTTAAAACAATAACAACTGATTAATTGCGCAAAATAATAATAATAAAATGAAAAATGTTAAATTCATCCCTGGAATATGCATTTTCGTAAGCGAGAAATCTGAAAACGTATTAAATTCGCTGGACCTTGAAATTAAATTTAATATTCTAACATATCTGTGAACTAGACACACGACCAAAATATGTTTTATGGAAATTTTTTATTTATGATGTTTGATAAGAAACCAGAAAAGGACACTTTCTTATAGCTTCTAAAACCTGCGAAAAATATGTTTACAATATTAATACACGTCGGATACATTCTTACATATATTAATGTTTATTAGTTGTCATATAATAAAAATAATAATTTTATTTAATTTTTAATTACAAAATCGTAAATATGCCCTTTAGTTAATAAAAAAAGAATTTCCATAAAAAAATGTTGTCGATCCCTGATATTTGTAAAATCAATGTAAATGATATGTAGAATTATGACTTCTTATCATTTTTATCTGCGAGACTTATCAGCAATATCATAAATGACGTAAGTTGATTAAAAATGAGTTTTTCTGGATGCGTGAAATCAATCCGCCACGGGGGTATAATGGGATCAGTATCGCATCGTACAAATTTTGTGTGCCACTTGATTAGGACATCTTATGAAGAGTTAAATGATTATGTAACTTGTTATTCTTCCATCCATAGAGTCTTGAACATTCTTCGATAGCACCACATTTCAAAATGTATCTTAGCCCTGATGGTTTTCAGTCACGCACTAATCTCATGTCCCAATAAAATTGAGAAATAAATCGACTTTACTGTGTAGATGAAGTAAAGCTAAAGATCCCAAGCATTTTGCTTCTAAACCATCGTTTTCCTTCATCTTCCATGATAGGCAGTAGAAGTATTTAACTTTTCGGGGTCCAGAAGCTGCTCTTTCATCACTGCTCCATTCATAGAAACTTCGAAATTCTTCGGTATATTTCGAACCATAACCATATGGTTATTTTTCACAACAAGAAACGTCCATGTCTCGTAATTATATAGAAAAACCACATCTGTAGCTCTTAAGACTTATTGATCAAAATCAGAAAGAACTGAAGCTTATATCTTATAACATATCATTGATTTTAATGAAGATGAGGATGAGACGTGGAGATGAAGACGATTTCTTGACATCGAGGATCTAGAGAAGTTGATCTGAAGCACGTTGGTCGGATGAATCGAGGTATAAATGAAGAAGAAACGTCATATAGAAGGTAATTCATTCTCGTCCATCCTTTCGACGTTGTTCAAATTTTGGACATTTGCATTTTAATGAGTATTTCATCCACATGAAAAGATTATAATCTAAAGAAGCAAGATCTAGTGAATACAGAGGATATTTAAGAACCAAAAGACTCATCTTTCATAAGGCTTTGTTTTATTTGCTCATACAAAAACGGTTTATTTTAGCAATCTATGGTGGACGTTAGCCTTTTATTTAGAAGTGTCGCCGCCGTATGAACAAGTTGGAGAAGCACTGATTCAACCCACGTCGTATATCATGTAAATTAA
The DNA here is from genome assembly GCA_022495035.1 of Philopotamus ludificatus. NCBI lineage: Eukaryota > Metazoa > Arthropoda > Insecta > Trichoptera > Philopotamidae > Philopotamus > Philopotamus ludificatus. The sequence goes on from JAGXCT010032768.1 coordinate 20,280, forward strand.
TTGAGGGACATATCACGATTTAATTAAAATTAGATCGTTTGATTCGCAATATCGCGTATTAGTGAGAGATTTAGTGATTTTAATCCTAGGCTCCCCCTACTCATCCGGATGATAGTGTGTTTATCAAACGCGGCCGTATCGCTAATACATGTCAGGCATAATTTAGTCGGAGAGTATCGGTGATTACGTTGGCGTTCCGTTAATGCAGGCGTGCCAATCTCGCGGATCGAATTAACCGGCAGACGGCGCGGGGTGGCAACACTCGCCTTCCATCAAAATGGTACAAATTTCATTATAGTGTGCATTACGCGAGTACGATTCGGCATTATATCTTGACTTATCGTCGGGCAATATATCAAGCGTGCCCCACCTCAATTTGATATATGGCGGAGGAGATTTCGATTTTTAGCCGGGGGATGGACGTGTACACGAGGTTTGATAAAAAAAATACGCTGAATTTGTTAGTTTTACTCAAAACATCTAACGACAAGTGTGCCAACATATTTTTCGTCACATAATTTCAGTTAACCTTAAAAAATAATCTAGCGTTCGAGCGTAAAACAAAATGGCGATTTTCAATTCATTTGTTTTTCGGCCATTTTGAATTTTTGACGTTTGAGGTTATGTCAACTGTTATTATCAACATGAGTTTTTGGGCATAGTAACTATGTTATCAAGTATAAAAAATAGCGGCTTTATACATCATTGACAAGTGTATCAATAAAAATTATGACGAGGGGAAACTCCGCTTATTTTTCGATCAAACCATGTACGCGTGTACCGGCTCTCAGATCCGACGTGTAGACCCTAATAGAATTATATGAGAACATTAAATAAAATTTTATGTCCGGGTTCTAGCGAATTTATCCCGCAGGCTCTCACCCCGGCACGTTCTGCACGTTGACAAGAGCTACCCACAAAAGAAACCGTTCCCGTATGAATTTCGAATGTTTATTTTGAATAAGAGTCAAAGAGCTAAAGGGTTCAATTTTATCGCACGGGGGTAGGGAGATGTTTGATAAAAACACGGATTTAACGAGATTTTCACGAGCACGATTACCGAGGCTAATATTTGCCGGATAGGTTCGCACAAAGTTTGGACGGTGTCGGATCTATTTAAGTATAAAACGCTCCCGAAAGACAAACTGGAAATACGAACCGGGGGCTCTTGTATATATAATTAAGAGGATTGATGGGACAGCTACCGAATCCGGCCAGTCGATTCGGCCGGCTAATTGGACACGGTACAAAAATCCAGCGAGGTGGTCCGACGTTTAAATGCGTTAGATAAATAAAAAATAATCGGCGACCTGTTAAAAATGAATTTATTTGCGCGCTGGCAACATTTCGACGGATAATCAGTTCGGCATCGGTCGTCGACGCGAGAGCACGTTCGTGATGTTGGGCTATAAGAACGTATTAAGTTATTACGGCGTCTATAATGAGATGACGGAAATGGGATTACAAGGAAAACGTCAGTTTTAATTTAAGCGGCGTTGGTCCAAAGACGAAATTAAGTCGTCCAGCTACACAGTGAACGTGGGCAGCAGGACATGTTCATACAATTGAGCCTCGATTTACACGGTGAAAGAGAAATGACATTTTTAGATTTAATGACAGTAAAAATACAGCACAAAAAACAACGTTGTTCAGCAGTCAACGGGTTAAATAATACTACAAAAACATTTATTTGAAATATTAAAATTTAAATAATGATATAAATCATGGTTTACAGGTTTATGGTTGATTTATGAATTATAAAACCTACCAACCTAGCATGTTTACCCTTTCAACTCTGATTTATTCAATATTCATAAGAAAAACGAATGAGAAGCACCTTTAGGGTTTGATTTAAAATCCGATTCAATAAAACATGTATTTTATCTTAATACATTGAGAAGGAAAAAAGGGAACAGTGAATGAATTGAAGCAGTGTGCAGAAAAGACATTTTTAATTAATATTAGATGACATTGAAAAACAATTTACAAAAAAAAACTAATAAAACTTGTTCTGTAAAAACTAATAAAACTCTGTAATTTCGGAAATCAATGTAAATAATGGGGAGAAGTATCCCTGACGGTAATTTTGATCCGTAAGACTTGTCGGCGATATCATGAATGACATAAGATAATAAAAAAATAGTTTTTGCTGGATGCGTGAAATCAATCTTCCACGGGCGTATAGTAGATCAGCATTGCATCGAAGAAATGTTTTGTTTCGCTTAATCTGGATATGGCGGGATTTAAAATATATTTTTTTAATCTTAGGAAGTATAAAAAGTTTCTAGGAAAAAAAGAAAAAAAACTCTTAGATCAATACGTCTGGCTTAAAAAATAGGAAAGGTTAAAAAATTAAACATCAAACGTTTATATGGGTAGTTGGTCCTTTGAAATCAACTGTAATGCCATATATTCATCTACAAATAAAATAAAAATCATTCACTTATGGAAGATTAGAAATATTTTGCCGTTTCAAATTATTATCCATTAATAAATAAGATGAAATAATAAAAAACAGACAAATTTATAAAGAAAATAAAAACCAAAACGTCCAAAAACAAACAAGGCACTCGAACAAGAAGACCCATTTTGCCCAGTGTTCCAATATTGGAACATTTTGTTTTTTATCACCTTTTTATCATTCGGCTTAATTAAAAAAATACATCAGTTCGGTTTCAGATTTTTGTTCCAGAAAAATAACTGTTTTTTCAGTTTTAAGTTCAGATAAAAGTGATAAATATTCAATTTAATTAAAAGTGTTCAAGAACCGTTATTTCTTTTGGGTTTAGCTCCGGAGTTTCGTTCCGAAATAAAAAATAGGCTTTAGACCTATTTTGGTCAACGGATTTTTCACCACGGAACCAGTATGCTCTGGGAAGGAAAACCCTAAACTAAAACTAATAAATGGTCTGGTATCGATACTTTCGCTCTTCTTCTTTCTTTCTAGAGTACTCCCTAGTGGTTACCTACAAACCACTACGTAGATAAATATAATATTTAGTTTGATATAATATGCGGAGGTAACGAGTCTCTTCCACTTACATACCCCTGGCCAGTGTCATAAAGAGTCTCCTGAATTCATAGATTTTCGCTGGAGGATAGACCTATTCGGGTACTAAGTTAGCTTAGTCGCGGTTAACTTACATTATCGTAGTAATATGTATGTTACCTACAAGCCATGGCACTGGTTATATACATTTGAATGAATCAGTATGGCCTGGGAAGGAAAATCCTAAACTAAAACTGATAAATGGTCTGGTCTCGATACTTTCGCTCCTCTTCTTTCTTTCTAGAGTTCTCTCTCTTTGAGTAGGTCTTTCCCAAGATGAAAAGATTACTATTGTGCGACAAGGTTAATAATCACTTGTGAATTGTTATGAATAGATAACGCCTAAAGAAGAGGAAAACGAATACCGATGCAGAACATCCTCCAATTTGCCTGGATACAGTCGGAGTGGTAAATTATGATACCAACAGTGGTTGAAGATTCACTTCCGATGTCAGCAATGGCCAAGAGAGGGAAAACTCTCTACAAAAAATCGCACATCACAGCGGCTTGGGTCCCTTGAGCCATAAAAAGGATTAAGAGTAATAAAAACATATATACTTTTTATATATTACGTATTTTTTATTTGCACGGTTTCGATTTACACGGTATTAAACCGATATATTTTCTGTAACATTTTTTTTAATAATATTGTTCGCTACGTTCGACTAGTGAAGACACAGTGTCATGGAAACTTCTTCGAAATTGAGTTAGCGGTTGTTCGCTCCTGGCAGACAGCTTTATTGTGTTCTGAGGGTCTTTTATTGAAAAACGTGGACTACGCCCCGGTGGTGTCGGCGAAATATCCGAGAAAAATTTTAAAAGGAAAAATTTGCAGCGGGGAAAATTTCCAGCGGAGAACAAATCGCGTCGAAAAGCTTCAGCGGCGCCGTAATGAGGCGCCGCCGTCTGATTCGACGCGGGATCTTCACGCCTCCTGAATCGGCGAACGGTCGGAAGGATTAATTGGGAAAATTCCTGGAATTCCCCACCCCGCAAAACTTTCGGCCGACGATTAAAACAAAACACAGGGAAATCTATACGGATTTCATTAATAATAAAAATATAAACGCAAGGCGTTAAACGCCGCCGTTCGAATCGAGATTAATATCTCACAATATCCGGCCCAAAAAAGTAATGTCAGACATTTTTGTCGGCTTCCAAATTGAAAAATAATGGATAAATATATACACACGAAGCACGCACTTTTATTGAATATTTATAATACATTTTTTTTTCAATATCTCACTGATACCTGACTTCACCCCGCGAAGGGTCCTAACACCAGACGTTACTCGCGCAGGGCCCCACATACATTTTGTATGCGAAGGGAAGAAAAATTTGCATAGAAAATGTGTACGGACTTGTGTTATCGTGTTGTGACATGTGGCGTGTCCGACACACAACATAATGCCCAAAAAAATAATATAAATAAATATATTTTCCATTGTTAAATGGAAACGCGCTATCGGTTTAACGCGTTATAGTGTTGGCCAACCTGATCGCTCGGTGATACCATACGAAAAAAATACGGACGTACGATCAAAATTCATAATAAAGATATTCACTAATGCAAGCTTATCAAAAAGTAATAAAATCCGAGGCGTGTGTAAAGCAAAAAAGTTCAATGCGGAAAGAATACTTGACAGGAAGAAGCTGAATTCAATTTCTTGCAGATACACTTGGCGCTCGCATCGAGAGGCTTCGAAAAGGCTCTGCAAACACTTCACGCAGAAGGAATTACAATTTTATCGATAAATCGTGTTTACGAATTCAGCGCGCGCAAACAATATTAAACATTTTGTTAAATATACTATATACTTTTTTTTTTTAATAAAACATTTTAAAACCCCGTCCACAGCGCCGCTAAAATTAATTTCCCCGACTTCTAATAGTTTAATTATTATCAGATAATTGGTTTTAGCGATGGTGCCGAGCTCCCATCCTGGTGACAATTAAGTTGGCTGCGGCACTGAAAGGAGAAAGCACCGGGGAGGAAATTGAAAGAAAACAGTCTATTCTTATTAAACACAAACGCGAAACTCGCTAACATCAAATTGATAATATTATTATTTAGGTTATGGAAAGTTTGACAGGTTGACAAACATTCGTATGTGATGTCGATAAAACAGAGCGCGCATTGTGCGAAAGCGAAAACAAATGCTTTTAACACTACATTTATTGAGCATACCGATGATGTATCGCATGCGATAAATTATTTAAAAAAATGAATAAAAATGCAAATCTCGTCTATAAATTAGGATTAATTACATTTATATGCTAAATTATGAATGTAGTTCTTGGTAAAATATATAATTTTAACGGATTATATTACAAAGTGAACCGGTTAAGAGTTCTGCGTATTTAAATAATTAATTTACATTCATTCATTTTGTTTTATTTAAAATACACCAGTTTTGTGTAAAGCACGCATATGTTATTATAATAAATAAATCGTGCAAAAATATTAAGTCGTCGAGACTTTTAATAAAATATAGATTTTCATTAGTAAGTACATACAAGAACAATAAGTGATATAATAAAAGAAAACAAGAAAATTTTATGAATTGGGCGTGCTGCGGAATTTTAAGTACATTAAAAGTAACTTTAAGTATGGGCGGCGTGGGGCTGCTCAGAATCGCAGCGCAACACAGCGCTTAGCGACGAGACCCCTCCCCCATCCCGCTACCAACCCGCATCCGCCCGATACACGACGCTGATGCGCCGACGAGGAGACGCTTTTGCTCTATACCGCCAAGCGTAACACTTAATTATTATTTATTGTTATTAACCGCTCCGGGAAAAACCCTATTCACCGAAATAATCATAGGTATAAAACCAAGATCGAAAAAAATCGAATAAAAGTCACATAATTCGCTGAAAAATATTCGAAAATTAGGTTGGTACACATATATGGTTTACGTGTTTTGGTGAGTATAGCGATTTTTATTAGTGAAAAAAATGCCTCAGTTTCCAAATTGTTTTTTTTCTTTTCGAAAATAAATAAAAAATATTATTATCTTGTATTTGATTAAAATTCATTTATTAATTGAAGGACTTGATATATTTATACAGTGTATTATTAATCGTAGAATGGTCGAGGCTATGGTTTTTGTGATAAGCTAAAATAAATATTTGAATTACATTCATTAGATTGTCTCAAGGAGTGCTTTTTGTTTCATGATTGTAAAAACTTTTTCATGGTGTTGATAAAACGATACAAAACTCGGCTAATTATGTTCTCAGTCGACGTCCTCGAGCCGAACTTGTGAAAATATGAATTTAAATATCACTCTTACCATAATCCCTCTCGGAGTAATCCCTAGCCAGAGCATCAAAGCGCAATAAACTATCCGCCGCAAAATAAATATTGACATAATTGAGCTCGGAAACTGTCGGTAATGATGTTATTAAAACCACAAAAAATCGCCGAAAAAAAAGAGAGTGGCTATGAGCCCGTTGAGATAGCCCCGGGGTTACCACTGATTACCATCCCGGCAGACCGACGTCAAATTATAAAGATATTAATCAATCCGATGTTTACCTGATGAATAGAGTTGGCTCGGAAACGTGGGCCGGAGCCAAAAACGTATCTCGACACGAGTCTCGTTAACGACCATCTTAATAACTCTGTAATGGTTCGTCCATGATGGATAGCCGCGGTCCACCACGTGTGCATGTGCATCTGCGTCGGTAAATCTCCCACAATGCAAGTACATATCACGGTATCTCCTTATCTGGCTGTGATACCATTTGCATTCCATCATGCCATATGCTACCCGTTGCTTTCAGACATTGTCTGTTCGATTTTCAGCGCCGTCTCTCCACAAAGGATAGTCTATTATTCCCCATTTTTCACGTCACGTTTTTACCGCGCTGTAAAACTAGCTGGGAAATGGGAAAAGTGTAAAAAAAAGTGAAATGTCAAAGGCTCAATAATATCATCCGGTGCAGGGGTATCGATCGCGGGGCTATTCGGCAGCGGACGTACATGCCACTGCTCGAGGAACCGAAGCGTCAATAAAAGGTAACAGAGTCTCGGAGGAGTCATTTGTTCTTGTTAAAAGACACTTGGCATCGCCGGTAGAATAGGGAGCGGGGGGGAGACTAAGCCAGAGTTTCTTATGCCTGTTTATTTCTTTCCGGCCTAACATATTATCCACTATTTATTTCGCGCATACAAATAATGGGGTTTACGTGGTAAGCGATACTGGCGGAAAGGTGAATCGCGGGCTAAAATGCTCCAGGGGCGGCAACATAACGCACGGAAATTGCCGCTGCGATTGATCCCCGGGGATATGGCCGTGCATGTGCAGCGTCATGGCCATCTGCGCGTATGATTATGCACATAATGCGAATCTTGATCTTAATTAAAAGCGTATTTCTCTGGCGTCGTGTCCAATTTAATAATAATTCGCGACAATAGAGAGACCGCTGTTCGTCAGATTAGGGATACGCAAGATTTCATTTGCGGTACAATACGCGGACGGTCCTTTGGCGAGGACACAATGCTCAGATTGGAAAATTAAGTTATATGGGTTTCCCAATAAGTAATATAAATCCCTGAATAGGGTAGAGATTATGGGCCTCGCGACTTATCTTTTGTTCTACATTTATATCCCCTTTTTTACTTTACGGGTTTTCAACGCAATCTGTATTAAGTAGAAATGCACATAATGTTGTTTGAATAATACATAAGAACCAAATTACTGAATTTTATTTGACGATGAATAGATGGCATTGCATTGAATTACAAAGCGCCATCTATCCAAATAAATAAACATTTTTTTAAAAGATACAGGGGTAGTAGAAAAGACTTACACTATCCCATTCATTCCCTGGTCAGCCTCAAAAAGAATTACTAAAATTCATAGATTTCGTCGAAAAGTTACCCCTAGAGTTTATTAACTTATTCCAGTAGGGTTAAACATGAATAAAAATAAATATAAATACGAATACAATTTTAAAACGAGAGAGTCTTGAAGAAGAGAAAGAAATAGATACGAATTTTGGAAGTGTTTGTTCAAATCTTAACCTTTTATAGGGCAAATGAATTATTTTGGATTTTTTTATTTTTTTATTGTTATTGACAATAATTGTTATTACATTTTTGAAGGAACTGAAAACAACGTAAATTCGGGGTACTCCATAAATTCAGTGGAACGCGTTTTTTTTTACATATTGAAGGAACTGAAAAAAAACGTAATTAGTGGGAAAATGCATTTAAACAAGTTTTGGCCAAATTTTAATAAGGTGCATTTGATTTTAAAAGGTGCATTTGATTTGTAAAAAATGCATTTGATTTATAAAAAGATGCATTTGATTTGTAAAAGGATGCATTTGATTTGAAAAAAGGTGCATTTGACGTGAAAAACTGTACTTATTGTCAATAACAATAAATTAACCAAAGAACTTTTTCGACAACATTTTACGATAATAAGGTTGACATTTCTATGGGCGCTCATGGAAATATAGACCTTAAAGCGACTGGTTAATATATTAACCAATTTCAGCCTTTGCCCCTATAAAGGGTTAGAGGTAAATTGAGTGTTCCGAAGATTTTATGGAACTATGAGATGTACTTGCCGCTTTCCTCGTTGATTCGGTGAGAGGTTTATGGCTGGCGATCTGAACCGTATTCGAAGAGCCTAGTTACCTTGGGAAGGACCATCGCAGTCCTGGCCTTAGGGTTGAGACGGACTCGCTTCTGCTGGTGCCTGAGAGGTGTATAGAAAAAATCCAGGACTAGCGTAGTTTCCTCCAGGTGGCAAAGATCCGCTTCGGGTTAGAAGGCCATTTAGATAAATAATAAAATAAATACTTCAAGTCTTAAAGGTAAGTCTTTACAATATACAAGATCACGGTTCTTCTTCTTTAGAATCAAAACCCAGCACAAGTATTCGAACCATGTCTCTGGTCTTTCAAAGATTATGGTATTTTTTTACATGATCACCAGTGGCGCTAGTGCTAAAGACTCAAGGACTATAAGGAGTGAACAAATGAAGAAGCAGGTATATGGTGTAGTTGAAATCTTCATTTACTTAGATTCGAAACTTAAGGGCCTTAATAAATAAATATTTGCTAGAGTACTTTTTCTTCTTTTTGTGTCTTGTCCATATCCAGACATAGGCAATCTACTATTTTTTGTATTTTCTCCATATATGTTGTTATCTTAAGTGAAATGGAATAAAGGAGATTTGTTCTGTAGACAGTTAGTAGAGTCCAGTTTACTTTAATTTTTTATTTCGAAGATGGTGTGCAGAAAGAATCGGAACCTCTCCAATCTAACCAAACAAGTGGAAGGGATTTACAGCATCATAACTAACACTGAAATAGATAACAGCAATTAGGTTTTGTAGTTAAAAATTAAATGTCAAGAACAACTGCAAGATGAGATGTAAACTCTATGAAAAAATGACAGAATTGGTTGAAAGAATTTTACAAAATATTGGTGATTTTTAGATCGTTGCGAGATAATTCCAACTGAAGATACTAATCGCTTAAGGACAACGAACGACCACTCATCGTCCAATTAACCCTCTGTAAGTTGATGTCATCATTATGTCAACTGATTATCGCTCGTTTAATTAATCATTTCAATATTTTTTTAAAGCATGATCTTCAAGAAGCATTTTTTTTCTATAAAATGTGCTTTCAACAAGTATGGTTGCTCGATAGATAACTAGGATATATTTTCGATTCGGCTTCTGAATAAAATTTTAACATCCTTTTAATTTTATATCCCCCGTCTGCCGCGGAAGATTGTCAGATATGGGTTACGACTTTGATCCTGTTATAGCCTCACAAGAGCAAAATGTAAATTCGATATCCACGAAGTTGATATAAAATTTACATAAAAAGTTTCCAATAAGACGGCGATTACATAAAAACCTCTCCGGTAGGTCGTTGATGTATAAAAAAAAAGTATAAATATTGGGAAACGCGATGAGATGAAGAAAGGTGTACACCATGAAATGTTTTATTTATGGGTATAGCTTTATTTGACAGGGGGTATTCTATTCCATATTTTACGGCGTTTTGAAATGCATTCATCAGCGATAATATAATAAAAAAATGAAGAATTTTTTATATCCATCAATGGAACAATGTGGGTGTGTATGTGTTTGTGTTTATTATGTATGCGCAAACTGGACAGGGCAAGGGCGTAACTGATACCTGTTTATAAACACCCTGTATAGAGAGTCATGTGTGGGTCCTTTGATATGCAAATTGTAAAGCGAGCATCCTAAATTTTGGCATCGTGATAAAAAAAATAGCTATTGCTAAAACACCAGAATTATTAATCCTTTTTTAATACTCAAAGGATCATATTTAATTCTCATGTGTAAATATTAATATACGTAGTATAATTTTTAATGCAGCGGATAAGTTCCAGTAATAAACGAATACATAAATATATTACTATATTAACATAGGGCTCAATACCGATAAAATCTGCATTTAAGTGGTTATTAAAATTCCTGCATAAATTTCGTACAATATAAAATAATTTTTAATTTTTGTTTTAAAGACATTTTATCGATCGCTTAAATTAATTTGCGCTAAATATTTCCTGGGTAAAGTCCAAAAACAAGTAAATTAATCCCTCTATAATTATCCCCTTTAAATGCATTCCTACCCTTTTAATCCCACAATATTCCTTTTTTCTAAATCCACAAAAATATTGTAATAAAACATATATAATTAAAATATAACATAGGATTAAGTCTTAGATGAGAAGAAAAATAGCACAAGCCTCACTCCCCTGGATATAAGGACTAAGAATAAATAAAACGCAGAAAACTTCAGGAGAAATCTATAATTTCCAAGAATTCTTTATGACTGTGACCACAGGGTGATTGTGAGATATACAACCTTTTTATGGGCGAAAGGCAAGAAAAAAGAAAAAAAAAGTGTTTTTTTACAGTTGTTTTTATTTATTTATTTGCTACCAGTGTCAAACCACGACACTGGTTAATTTTAATATTATTTTAGTTGGATTGAAATATTGTTTTATGGTTTTATAATTATTTATTTAACGATGGATAGATGGCATTAAATTAAGATTTTTTATTTTAGTTTTACAAAAAAAGTAAAACAGGTAAAAAAAAATAAACCGTTATTGTTAACCTCCATATTCGTCGACAAAGCCCAATGCGACTTCTGCTTATTCCAGATGATGAAAAACATGACTTTTAATTAAAGAGATTTATATAGAATAAAATTTAGTTTCCAAATACGAAACTGAAACTGTTTTTATATTATTTTGTCAACTTTGTTGTTGAATGGATTTTAAAATATGTAAATATTCCTTTGGATTTAGATATGGAAAATGTCAATAAAACTATACTTCTTTTAACTTATACTGCGAAGTTTGGATGATTATTAAAGATCGGCTTCTTGTCTATTTGTACGGATTAATTCATTTCTAATATTCTTTTTCACTTTTCCCCATAACATTATTATAGTTGGGATATGAAGTGCATCGGAAAGGGGAGTCGGATGAAAGAAAGGAAGTTCTTTTTTTTCTTTCGCATTTTATTTTTCGATTCCCTTCTCAATTTAATATTATAGTTCTGTAGCAAAAACTAATTCCCAAACCCATCCAGTGTTCGACAATAGAGGTTTTATGATATTTATCTCTCAAAAATAATAAAAATGACATCCATCATTGAGCATAGCTTTCAAGTTTTCACATAAAAATCTATACAATGGTTGAGAATGAGTGGTTTAATGTATACCGTAAATAGTGCATTATTCCAAAAGATTGCACCCAAAGAGGGTTGCAACAGTACATCAAAATAATGTTCCAGTGTTGCCATTGCACAGAACTATATTATTATTTATATATACAGCGCGAATATATTTGTACTACTGAAAGTTTTATGTTTTTCAGCTTTCAGACGCAGCGCTCGCTACTGATTGATCGTATGCGTAACACATTCGGTTTTGTTGTGCTGAATGTTTGCATCGCCCCCGAAAAAAAAAGAGGGGCATGCAAATTTTGAGATTCGCAGAAGCAACCCGATACGTCCCGGAGGGCGACATCCACTACACCTTGGGAATATTGCGAGGGGTGTCACTCTTTTAAAATGTCACGTGCAAAAATAAAGGAGACAGAGGGAAAAAATGACACCGAAGAAACTTTTACATCGCCGCGAAGACAATCAGAACAGATGTACGCAAGATAATAGAAGTAATTTAAAAAGTTTAAATAGTTAAATATAAGACTTAAGTTTTAACGAGTTTACCCGGTGAACATTAACTGAAATTAAAAACCCATTCCTCTTTGCCGTCGAGCGTCTTCCGAGCCCTGTGCGAATTTTAATTAGCACCGCGGCTCCCATTTGCGGTCTCGGGCTATGCCGCTTACGCAACCGATGTCGTCGGTGTTTACGAGTCCACTTATACAGAGAAATACGGAGATAAACAGAGAGGATGAGAGAAGGCTGATCGCTTAATGATTTAAAAATAAGGGACTTGGCCGAAAAGCGTATTTTTCGCGAGTGGCAACACCGCGCGGAACTGTCATCGGATAATAAATAATAATAAAAATACATTTATTGTCGTAAAGGCAGAGAGACGGTAATATGTCTGATATTCTGACAAGAAAAATAAAGCGCCTCATATGCTGAGGATAATCCATCCTCCATCTTCATCTAAGGGCATTGTGTTCTTTTTTTCCAGGATATATTCTGATTTATAGGACGCAAGAAATATAACCGCGAGCCGTTTGAATCTACCAGATGTTCCCCCGCCAATGTTTCAGACGCGTATTTAAATAAGAACATAAAAAAGATGTATATTGGCACATGAACGTTGATAAAAATAAACAATAAAAAATGGCCGACGCCCGCAATTTATATATATATATATTTTGCGCGCGAACTTTTAACAATAAGGAGCTGAATAGAAGCAAACACTATATATTTATTTTCGAGCCATTTTCCTGACACCTGCCTTTATGGAAAAGTCGGAGGGGTTCAAATAATTCACGCGGAATTTTTGAACGTGCGGCTATAAAAAAAGGGAAATTTTGGAAAGACCCTAACGCCATTATATTAAAAAAGTAAAATAAATTGAATTAATTCGTAAATAAAATGACCCTTATTTTTATATATAATATATATAAATATGTTTGACTTTTGATGTGCATAGTTTTGATTTTGCACGGTGAATATTTACCTCCACGTTATGATTTACAGCCAGCATTAGAGCAATTGAGCGAAGCAAGTTTTCTCAGAGATTACTATCATTAAGTGAAATATACTACGGTCAATATTTATAATAAAATTAACGATCAAAACCCATAGTATTGCAAAATATTTTTTATTTTGATAATAAATTCAAATTCAATAAGTAATATTTTTTAATTGAAATAAGCAATAGTAATATTTTCGTATATATAATCAACCCTTCTATAGCGTTTCATGCGATAGATCACCGTGTGCGACAGACCCTCCTATAGTGCTCAACAAAACGATCAAAAAAATAACAATATTTAATATATTTCCGTGCGAAATAAAGATCTATGCCTTTTGGTTTTTAAACAAAATTTAAAAAAAATCTAACCCCAAATTTTGTATTGCTTTTTGAGTTTTTTTATTTCACTAGAAATGTCTTGGTTTTTAATCGTTCAATTATGTAATAATTTAAAGAATTATTGACCATTCTGAATACTTCTGAGTGACGCTGGTTAACAGAGAGGTGGGATGAAGACTAACGACCTTCATTTCACAAAAAAATAATTGTCAAAAATATAAGCTGGGAAGCGGGCAGCAGCGCTCTTTAGTATAAAAAATACTGCGGTGCAGAAGGCAACGGGAAACCACTGCACTATATATTCCCATGAAAACCATGCCCATAGTCCTCCATAAGGGGAATCATGCACATGGTCACGATCCTCAGAAATGAGGGAAAATGGATTAATAACTTATATAAAAATATAATAATATGTAATCGCTTCACGACTCAAAAAAAAAAAAAAAATTATCTGTAATTTTAAAATATTTTAAAACTCTTATTTTTATTATTAAAATGGATTAAAACTAATGGAGCCAAACAGTTGTCGCGAATTGGATGTTTTTTTAAGTATGATAAAAATAATACTTATAATAATAAGTTTTGGAATAAAAATATATTTTATATTTGAGCCGTTTAGAAGAGTGGAACTAAATAGCTGTGATTTTGTAGTTAATATTACATCCATCCCTCGCTTAGCACAGTACCAGCAATAGGATTTTGCTCTAACACTGTTTCTGTTTTATCGAAAAAGGATGTATATTTATTTCAATAATTTTTGAAAAAATAACCAATCCCTTATTTTTTAATCATTCTATTAAGTACAATTTTAAAAACCCAAAAAAAAAGAATAATTTTCCATTAAAATGCATCTGAACCTGTAAATGCATATTCAGAAAAGTAATAAACTAACTTTTATGACTGTAAAAATATTACACCGTTATTAACAAATGTTATGAGTGGATCCAAACAGTTGTCGGGCTTTGAAAAATGAATAAATAATTTTACCCATATTTTAAAATGCATTTTTATGCAATCTTTATTATGTACGCGTGCATCATGTCTGCTTAGTTTAAATGCACCTTCAGGAGTATAGCATGCGACGTTGTACCGGCGAGAATAATTTTAAGAGCCGGCATAAAAACGCGAATTTACAATTTGTAATATTCCAGGAGCTTTCCGGAAAAAAAATCCGGTTGTAAAAATGTTGAGCTCGTCCGCCGCTGCGGCAGCATCGCGCAGATACAAGTGGAGATAATTTAATTTCGCTCCATCCTTTACTCTACATTTAGTCGGCATCGTCGTTAAATGGCTCGTGCTAGTGCAGCGTCGGTCTTGGCTTGAGTCGCGGCCAAAGGAAAATGGGAAAAAAGAAGTGAATCTAGTCCGCGGGCACCTGAGCCCGACACGACGAGCCCTCGAGCCAAGCCAGTCCTCGTCCGTGGTCTGCGCTTGCGGTGAGCACTGGTTACCAGCTCCCATACCGCAAGCACAGTCGGCAACATAAAAGCGATTATTATATAAAAATACAAAAATAAGCAATGCTACATTGCAGATGGGACGCTCTTCTTTGCATTGTATTGCAAAAAACAGCGAAGGATTCAAGCACACATTAAGTGTGATTAGTTTCACTGATATTGAGCGCGATTATCACTGCTTCTGACTGTGCATAGAGCCGGGACAGACAAAGAGTCTGCGGTGCAAGACCTACGTTACCTACAATCGTATATCCCGCAGTGGATGCTCACACAATTTATTGTGAATTTTGTTTGTCTTACCAGATGCCGCAATCTTGGTTCCACCTGCGCCGTGTGCCAGTGTGTTATGGGTGTGGTACATTTATGCAATTACTCGTTAATGGTACACGGCGATGGGTGTGCTATGGTATTAATTCATATTTCGGAGATGTTAGCGAGATAATGGCGTATGAATTATGACGGCCGTGGAGACAGTTGTGTGTGGCGCATAACACCCACTGAAACTATCGATAACGCGAGATTATTCCGAGCAGAGGATGACAACATTACGATTATAATTATAATAATCATCAATAACAAAAGAGTTGCTGGCTGCAAATGATATTTTCAAGGCCGAAATTCGATTGTTTACGACCGCGCGGTTGCATTCTCAGAATTCATTTGTTATTCCGTGTGCTTTTTTTTTCAAACATACATTAGAGCCGCTTTATTATCTATAATACGCTCCAAAAACCATAGGAAATGTTGTTACATCCTAAAACATAAATCTAGTTGCACTGTATATTTAATTGTGTGAAAAATATTGAAAAAATAATAAAATATGCTCATCAATTGCGTTGTTATATCATAAGATAATCCACAAGATGGCGGATTTGCAATTCATTTGTTTCGAACAAATCCGCCATTTTGAATTGATTGCATCATATTGACGTATTAGGTTATGTTCATATGTTTAGCAATTATGTCGCATTGCAATGATTTTCGGTCAATGCATCATCGTGATCATCACGCTTTATCGCCATTAATAATTTAATTATTAAAAATTATCGATGCGTATCATTCAAATGTCACGCGGGGTTACATTCCACCGTTTAAACTCAATAAATAAAATTGAATCACACCGAAGCGTATATTAAGAGGCTTTGGAGCTTTCGATTCCTCACCGCGAAATTATTACGAATTTCCAAAATTCGAACGTTGCCATTAAATAACGCGATCTGGCCCCGAAAAGTTGGGCCTGATCGTGCGCACCGGAGGCAATAAAGAAGTTGAGCTAATGGTATTCCAAATCTGTAATCCTCTTACGGAACCTATCGGC
Source organism: Philopotamus ludificatus (assembly GCA_022495035.1). NCBI lineage: Eukaryota > Metazoa > Arthropoda > Insecta > Trichoptera > Philopotamidae > Philopotamus > Philopotamus ludificatus. The sequence goes on from JAGXCT010032768.1 coordinate 36,643, forward strand.
GATGTTCAATTGGTCGACGTTAGCCGTGTACACTAATTCGGTTAGACTCGTTAGGCAGTCCAAAGTTTCGACTCGACCCAAACAGGATGTCGGCAGGCGAACCGGAATTTTGATAATTTCGCAAAAATAAATCGAATAAATTTTGTTATCGTCGACTTGCTGCCCCCGCCGTGTCCCTCTTTATTTCAATCTTGAAATATTATCCGTTTACGGAATGGCAGATTTGGGGTTCCGCGAAACCCTGTGAAACAGAGAATCCCCTTCTCCGGGAAAAATGTGTATTAAATGAAAGTTCAAAAGGTAATTTGAACAAAAAAGTGCCGAGAGACTCCACAGTATATATGTATTTATATATATATATTTTTCATTACAAATCATACGATCAAATTATTGAATTCGGAAATAAACAGGAAAACTCTGGGAGGGCAATGGCTATAAAACTTTTTTTAGTAAATGCGATTAATAATTGTGAAATATTTATTATTCTTATAGACAGAAAATCTCTGACACATATGGTCAAGGGCATAAGATCAAACGGTCAAACTAAATTTACTCAAAGTTAAATTACATCGTGGGAAATACGTATTTTTTTACAAACATCAAATAATACATAAAAAAATGCTACTAATAATATTTAATATCTCATTTTTTTGTAGATTTTTTACTAACAAAGGTTAAATATTGCTATTTTTGTACCAATGCTAAATTATTACAGTGTACAGATGTCAATTTTGATTTTAAACATTTAAATTGGGTAATAGAATTATAAAGGATCTGCCTTTATCAAGAAAACCCTCAAAATTAAATAATGATGTTTGAGTAAGATCTTAATTAATTAGTTGGAATTATATTCCTCAGACTTCATTCTATACAATTATTATCTAAGAAAATAATAAAGACAAGAATAACGATAGATCGCGAGGTAAAGAATATAGTATCATTTGACTTTGTACATATAAGTCTCCACTGGATTTTAAAAAAATGATACTTATATTAATTTGTGTGAAAAGTAATAAAAGATGGTCGTAAATTGCGCTGTTATTTCCAACACGTATCCACAAGATGGCGGATTTACAATTCATTTGTTTCAAAAAATTACGCCATTTTGAATTTATTGCTTCATATTAATAATTTTAGGTTATGTTTATATATTTAGTCGCTTTTAATAAAAACAAATATTTAAACAATAAGGTCGTGAATTACCGATTCGACCCAGAAGCGATAGTAAACTATTGACATCCGAACTTAAACTTCGCTAGATTTTCGCAAGTAAATCGCCATATTGATTTAATTCAAGTACATACAGAAATAAAATGCATAAATTTTCTATTTACAACATTAAAAAAGGTAAAATTAACTAAAATAAACGCATAAAATTGACGTTGCTTTTTATAAAACGAAATGGTGCAGCACGAGCACCTTACGAATGCAAAGGGTTAACTTTTAATGAGATGTCTGAGCTTGAATTGACATATAATTTTCAATATTAATATTTTATCCTCAGAGCCATGTTTTTACTCTGAATGTATTAATTTAAACCGAGGGATATTATAGACCCCCTGGGGGTCTATGAAAGTTTGAAAAGGTGCTTCAGTGTTACAAGGGTCTATTGGGGGTCGATGATAATTATTTCTATTTTCATTTGTATTTTCAGCTGCATCTTAAAATATAATGTGCACGATCAATGGTGGAAATATATTGAAATTTTTAGTGTTTCTAAAAAGCAGAGTTCCAGATATGCAGACAATGCACTGCGTGTCGTATATGCAACACTATCATTGCCAAAAATTTGCAAGAAGATCGTCATTCAGTTTCATTTTTGTATTAAAGCAACATTTTTCACCTAAAACATAACACAATTTCCAATAAAAATATTTTTTGTGATTTAATATTCTAAGGCTATATTCTATGTGTGTATATGTATCACTGCCGTAGTTTGGAGAAAAATGTAGGGGGGTCTATGAAGATAATTATTTAGTTAATTAATATTGTAGTTAAAGCCCGACAACTCGTTGGCTCCACTCATAACATTTGTACAAAATGGTGTACTATTTTTATAGCCACAAAAGTTAGTTTATTATTTCTTTATCTGAATATGCATTAGCTAGATATCAGTTCAGATGCATTTTAATGGAAAAAAATGTTTTTTTCCATGCGGAAATATTTTTTTTCTAAACAGAAACAGTGTTAGAGCAAAATCCTATTAAGCTAGTACCGTGTTAATATAATTGGGGTTCGGTGTAATATAACCTACAAAATCACAGCTCTTTAGCTCCGCTCTCCTCAACAGTTACTATTTAAAATCGATTTTCATTCTAAAACTCATTATATTTACAAGAAATGTAGTAAATATTAATTTTATCATACTTAAAAAAAAATCCGAAGCGCGACAACTGTTTGGCTCCATTAGTTTTAATTCATTTTAATAACAAAAATAAAAGTTTTAAGATATTTTAAAATTGCATATAGAAATAAATTGAATTCTTTAAATGATTACATAATTGAAGGATTAAAAACCAAGACATTTCTAATAAAAAAAAACTAAAAAAGCGTGATATGAGCACTATAGGAGGGATTATCATAGCATGAACCGCTATAGAAGGGTTAATTATATATATATGAAAATTATACACAGTTTAAAAAACGCTGATTTATTCGACAAGTATATTTATCGAATTATGAATATGGTACCCTAAACTCTGGTAGTCCCATTTTTTCGAGTAATCCCGGATTAAATATCGGGTTTTGAACGAAAGGAACAAACAAGAATCAAACTACGAGGGGTCGTGCATTAACCGGGGGGTCGGATTAACGCGACCGTACTATACAAACCAGATTTCGCATAAAAATAATTAAGTACACAGTGGTTGATACGTTTTAAGATCGTTCGAAAATCCCATTCCAATTAGCAAGAGCCCATCTTTAACGGTACATTCGGAAATTTGAAGTGTTAAATTTCCATATTCCGGCCGTAAGGCGTCGGATATTGGTCTGGATGAGTTATAATTAGTCGATTCGGACCCGATAGACTGGAATTTGAATAAAATTCCGTTTCATGTCTCGTAAACGACGGCGTCTCAAACACAAAACGTCCCGAATTCGGGACGAGCGTCCACAAATTAAACGTCGGTGCCCCACACAAGTCCCACACTAGGGGACAAAGTGGAGAACTTTTAATTTGAAAGCAGGTAAATTAATTCAGATGGGCCATGGTGCGTCGGCACCGAAGCGTACATATTTAACGAGAGGCCATTTACACAGATGAGTGGAGAACCAAGGATTAATGAATTATGCTGCCAGCTAGAATTGCGGTGGAATTTCGTTTTTTTTTCTCCTTCATATTATTATTTAAACGCGGATGAAAAAGAAGTGGAAAGAAGCAGACAGGAGTCTTTGAGCGAGCGGATCAAAGTGTATTCATTATGCGTGAAGGAACAGGAACGGGGATGATTAATGAGGGACTGCATACGGGGGACAGGGCCTCGCTGAAGTGGACGTAATGATGACGTTCAATCTCTTGTCGTCTACGCTCTCGGGTCCCCGAATAACAATAATTATTTCCTCTAGACACCTGAGGTGAGGAGACGAGGTGCGTAGGTGGCACCGTGACCCGACAACACACAATCGATTCCATTTATAGGCAAACAGCACTAGTTTATAGGGTCGATGGTAAATTATCGGTTACCGAAAAGGACGGAACCGGAGGAGTGATCGGCAGCTGGAGGTGGTCGGGACATTAAAAGTAATTTTTAATATCGAGAGTGGGTGTGGGTGCGTATCTCATCAAATCGTAATGGGAGGAACAAAACTATAAACGATTCCGAATACCAATCATCTCGAATTTCTTCCAGCTGTGGTGAGCGCGCCGAGAAAGATGCTCTGGAAAGGCGGATCGTAGGCTACGGTATTTTATCGAAAAATTATAAAAATGTGACGTGACCGGATATTAGGTTGCGCAAATTCATAAAATAAAATATCCTAAATATAGACATAGTACACAGTGGCACGTTCCTCTGGATTAATCCCATAAAACTATTATAAAATAAATTATACCGTTTATTTTTTCAATATGTTTTTATTGTTATTAAATGCAGTAGAGTGCTGATAGGTTATTTTTTTTTATTATTTCATATTAAAAAAAAATCCCTATTAGCGCCACTTACTATTTGGCGCATGTGTGCGCCGCACAATCTGACCATATGGACGGCGCGCCCCTGATTAAATGCGTATACTTATCCATGATACAGGTTTTTACTTACTTCATATTTAATCGTTTAACTTAATTTTTAAAAGGGTCAATTTTATTTGCAAAAGGTTGTATTTGAAATGCAAAAGGTGTATTTGAAATGCAAAAGGTTGTATTTGAAGTGAAAACCTGTAATAAATTATAAGAATGTCCAGCTATATACTGTATATAAAACAGAAGATGCTATTATTAAATATGTTAGTTAATTATTATCATATTAATCTTTAATTGTATGGTGTAACTATTTCAGTCTCAGAACTTTGTATAGAATCACGTTTAAAAATTGTATTACACAGTCAGTCCTCCTATACCAAAGAAATCCACGTTATAGAAGCCAAGGCTTCCATACAAAATTTTAGAGAAGGGCTTTTTAATTATATTTTGTAAATTGAATGAAATCAATACATTTATTATTTTAATCTCATCAATTAATTGGGGTATATACAAAATATGTAAATTTGTCCTTGAAAAAATATTTTCTAAGAGGCAGCGCTATAGGAGGGACTGTCGAACTTATTATAGAAATCCGCGGCATATGGGGGAGCGTTAAGGGAAGGGTTACTGTATACATATTAAATTACTTTTTATTATATAAAGGAATTGATTGCATATATTATTTTTAAATAAAACCAAGAATTAATTAATAAATCGAAATATTTTTCTTTAATCCAAATTCCACTTCCCCAAAAACTGTTTAAATCAACATTATTGTTTAAATAAAAATTTTGTAAGTGGATAAATGTAGTATGTAATAAATAAAATTGGTAAATGTATTTTTTTCAGAGCGACAACTGTTTGGTTCCATTAATTTTAAGTAATTTCAAATAAAATTTTGAACTTATTAAAACTATAACAATAAATACGTAGATACTTACAATTATGTATCCGTTCTGTATACTAAATTAATTGATTAAAAAGAAAGTAAATACAACTTTATATTCAATGAAAAAACATCGCGACTCACCGGTGAGACGATGACGCTTGAGTGATTAAAATAAATGAGATGCCCAGCAGTTATCGAGATGAAAATTAATTTATTTAAATGCATTCTGAATATTACAATAAACTCTCGTATAGCGCTCTCTGCTATAGAGCGGCAGTCCCTTCTATAGTGATTCCTTCTAGATCGCCGATTTCGAAAAAACGATTTGATGATTTCGTTCAATTTACAAAATATAATTTAAAAAAACCTACCCCCAAA